>JAPMOQ010037306.1:372086-388411 GCA_026543055.1 Argiope trifasciata | reverse complement strand
GTGTGTGTGTGTGTGTGTGTGTGTGTGTGTGTGTCTGTGTGTGTGTGTGTGTGTGTGTGTGTGTGTGTGTGTGTGTGTGTGTGTGTGTGTGTGTGTGTGTGTGTGTGTGCATGTGCGCGTGCGTGCGTGCGTGCGTGTGTGTGTGTGTGCGTGTGTGTGTGGAGCCAGGTATATCATTTCCCGCTATTGAGTTGCCCTCTGGTGGAAAAAACGTGAGCAAAGAGCAGTTCATGTCTGGACGAGGCATGATTAAGACGTTCAAAAACAACTGTAGACGTATGCGTAAAGACGGAAGATAGAAATGACGACGTATTGTAAAAGACGAGCTTGTATGTCAATAGACGGACTTTGTCATTCATTCCATCCTGTAAATGAGACATCACCATTTGTTCATCCTTAATCTAGTTTCATTGTCATTCATTAAATTCTTTAGTATCATTTGGACTTATTATTGCTTGGACATCATGACACCCACCCATATGTATGTTTGTCTCTCTCTCTCTCTTTCTATATATATATATATACTTCTTGGGGATTGTCGTACTGATTGGTTTCTCCCTGTTGGTACTTGATAGCATGTACGTTATGGCAAGATATTCTTCTTATTTACCAAAAATCATTTGGCTGTTGAGCTTTAGTATTTTTTGAATGAAGATCCTTATATTAAATGTCCACCCGCGCCTTCTGCTGGCTGGATGCGCCACTCAACATCGGAGATCCGGCAGAAATTGGAACAGGGGCCAATGGATGCAGAAGTCGGAAATCTTCTGCGAAATGTCTATTAACAGTATGATAATGATATTTACCGTACAGGGGAGGAATTTTAAGCTGGATATTGCAATTTTAACATAGAATGAGATCTGCAGACCAGTAGTTTGAAGGTGTTATAATTTTGCAGTCAGCTCGTTCGGTCAAGTTGCAAAATTTTGATTTCTTAAAAGAATATTATGGTAAACCCTAAATTTCCTCTGATAATTACTTAATACTAATCGGGCGATTTCTTTTCTTTACTGATTCCAGGTATTTTGTTCATTTTTTTTTAGTTTTTGTGAGCCAGTGTGAAAACACTTATCTCAGAATTAATGAATAAGCGGGGTAATTTTTGATAATATGGATTGCAAAGTTCAACTGATCCATCTGCCTGAAGACAAAAATTATCTAATTAAAAAAAATTAATATTATAAACTGATATACAATTAGTAAACATTAAAAATTCAATAAAATATTCCATTGTAGAATACAATAATGCCTTACGGTAATACGTGTTGGCCTGGTGGTAAGATCTCGGCTTTGGAACCGGAGGGTCTCAGGTTCGAGACTCTATTCCACCGAAGAACCGTAGTGTGAGGGGGTCTCTTGAACTTTCAATCTGTCAGGCCAAACGCCCTTGCGCGGCTGTTTTGTGGTGAGGAGGATGCCAGATCAGGTGTCGTCCTCGTCATGTGTCATGTCGTATATAAATCACTATATTAAATATTTCGTTTTCCTTTGCATACTTCTATATAGCTATAAAATTATTGTCAAAAATTATTTTAGAACAATAGATGTATCATTTGAAATTAACGACACTGCATCTATAATTATTTTTAATTCTGATCTCATAATAATGTTCTTAATTGCTTCATTTTTAAATCAAAATAGAAGTTAAACAGAAAAACTGATTTTCATATAAAAGCATAAAAGCGTGAAATTTCGATAGAAAACTTAAAAGTAGATTTGAACTTTAATTGTATTTGAGATATGTTTCAACATCATTTTCAAAGAATATCATATGATTAAATTCTTAATCTTTTTGTAACAGCATTTCCCACTAAAACAATATTTCCTACTTTTTATTAAATTAATTAAATGATGCATAAAATCCTTCTACTGCTGTAATTTTCTATTGGTTAGTGTTCAATATATTTCATAATTCATAATTAGAAATCTTAGGGAATCTGAAAATTAATAATTATCATATTAATTTTAAGACGATGATAATTCTGATTAAGTTTTAGTTAAATTAGTATATTTGGCAATCCAAGGCTTTAAATTTTTTAAAGTATTCCGTAGTAGGAAGCAATAATAGCACAATTTTTCAGAAATCTAGCACATTTGGAAGTGAATGTAAAATCGACCGTAAAATAGTATTTTTATTAACTGCGAGCTGTTGAAGATAAAAGCTCAGCCTTTTTTCAGTTTTCTTCTGCCAAATCTGCAAACCTAAACTATGGTTAGTTGTTCAATACTTGTGCCTTTCCAAAGTAAAAAATAATAAAGTAAATTAATTTACAAAGACAAGAAGAAATGTCTAAACACAGAAACTCTCATCACACGTTACATTCACCTAAAGAGTTGAATATCAAGAATTCAAACGAAGAATGTCAATATTAATATAAAACTCTGAGCCTGTTCCTGATTTCGAAGCCAGATACCTTTGGAATGCAACAAAATGACCTTTAACCGATAAATGAAAAGGTTAATTTACCAAAATGACCTTTAACCTTTTAATCGCAATCTGTCAGCCATTTATAAAATAATTGGGCATGTCGAATGTGAGAATTCTTCAAATTTTGAGTTAGCTAGTTATTTTTCTTTGAATTTTTTATTTTAAACTGATTTTTTAAAAGAAAAGGTCTTAAATTGAATTATTTTATCTGCGTCAGAAACAAATATTCAAACATTTGAAATAATAGTCTTTAGATTTGATTGGAAATTTTTTCGCTCAAATTCTTCGCATTTTAACAGTCCGAAAGTAAATGCGTAAATTTTTAGAAGATTCCACGTCGGTTTACAGTTTTGCATCATAAAAAATAATTTTACATCTTCAATATATTTCAAGAGAATGAGTATAAGATTTCTGAAGAACAAACCGCCTGTCTGTTTTCGCATGTAAGCACTTAATCACCAATAAACGATCTGTTTCAATTTTTTAAAAACACTACTCAAAATCACAACTGATTGAAAAAAATTATTAATGAAAAAGACTGATGTAACGTCACTTTAAAATTAAAAATCCTCACGGAAAAGTTAAATCGGAGATTTTACTAAACATTCTGCATCGTGAATTACACATGTTTTATTTACATCAACGTCCCGTTTTAAAATAACAAGCAACACCAGCGCTATTTTGTGAAGGTCCTCGTCGTTTTCAACCCTGCCCAGATAACAAGAATGATGATACCTGAGCTGGCACCCCATTCTCCAAACTTCCACGTCACACCAGCGGGATTACGGTTAGCCCCGACTGGTTTAGCTTGCACCAGATCCTATTACACGAAAGTTCTTCGGTGAATCAAGTCTCGAATTTAAAACCTTCCGATAAAAGTCCTTAATAATCCATCTTCCAAAAGTAGAGTCATAAACATGGTTAGATTTTTAATTGATCAAAGAGAGCTGCTTCCATTAGATTAACTCTATTATTTTCTTAGGACACCATTTGATACACCCCCCCCTTAAGTAACTAATATTTATAACCCTTTATTTTTGCATTCACACTGTACATTACAAAGTTCATTCATCCAGTTTTATTGCACTCGAGATGTTTTTCATTCTAGCATTGCTCATTTCTTGTTATGTTGTATTTATATGTATTTTGTCATTTGTCGGTAACTTTCCCATTCATTGTTGTTTGAATTTTTAAAAATTTATTTTTTTGATAAACTGATACAGATTCTTGTTGCACAGCAGCCCTATGTAGATACCTAATTCTTTCTAATCAGAGAACTGCTACTGATACATTATAATGTTTAATTTGCCACGTCAAGAATCAAAACATTCAAAAAATAATAATAGGTAAAATGTTATTAAACGTTTTTGATTTAATTCATTCCGTCACCAGTTAAGTGTAGGTGAAGCAAGCAGAATTAAAGCACGTCTCAAAAGTGTAGCCAACTGTCTTATTAATGAACACCGAAAATAAAAAGACGATTTCACTTCTTTAACAAATTTGCTTGGAGAAAGACAGAAATTAAAATCATTGAGAGTGTTCATGATTTTTCTGTGGTTATAAAGTTTATTTTCAAAAGAAACGGACGCATTTCCATAGAGCACAGATGTAAAAACACAGAAAATTCAGTCTGCAGAAACGTGGGTTTTACAAAACAAGCAGTTTCATAGCTCGCGATGCTAAGAGGAGGCAGCTGCTTTTCTCATATCGTCTGCTGTCTGTTATTTGGCGCCAAAACTCTAATTATCAATATGTGTTAGGAAATAAAAGTTCGAAATATTCGCCAGTTTCGGCGCTCTAAATTTATGTTGCTTCCGTACTTCATTTTTCTATACTAAGTTTATAACTCCGTTTCCTAGTGACTAATAATATTCTGATTGAAATCTGTTTAGTCTAAAATTGAAGTTTTACTTTGATTATTTCAAGGCAAGGGTCTGTGTGTTTCTTTTCTTCGTTTTTTAATACTCCTCCGTTTTCGCTTCTTCAAGCTTTCGCAAACAGCGGGAGATAACCCAACATCCGCAAATAATGAATTTCTATGCATGTGTATTAAAATATAAACTTATTCAAATATTTTTTTAAAAAACATTTTTTGTTGTATGTACACACTAGACGATTTTTGTTTAATTCTAATTTTTTAAAACCATTTTTTTCTCGGTAGGTTATTAATATAGATTTAGTAACATTTCAGTGATGAAAAAACCCATACTACACTAATTAATTAATATTTAATGAGTTAATTAGCCTACTTTTTGAAACATGATGTCTTAAATTTTCATTTGTTCATACACCATTCTAGTTGGAAATGATGTCTAATATGAGTCTTCATGCTGTTTGCCTTCATCAAGTTATAAAAACACAGTTTTTTCTTAAAAATTTTTCCATCAACTATGAATAGAAAAAGTGAAATTTTTTTGTAATGTTAACTTTTAAATATCTATAAAAAATTATTTCTATAAATATAACTTTGATGGGGGCACGAAACATCCACTGTATCTTATAGTTAATCTGATGTATAAATAATTTTGTTTGGTTCACTTTTTGTCGAGTTATTGTTTGAATGAAGAAACATTGCGAAAAAAATATATTTATCTATACTTATAATAAAATGCAAAATGCGTATGTGTGTTGACGCTCTACAGGTGAGACCGTTCCACCTAGAGCTACCAAATTTGGCATGTGTATATTTTGGGGCTCGGAAATGTGCACCTCGGAGCGATTTTTTCGAATTTTTTATTAGAATTTAAATTAACTAAAAATTAAGCGAAATTTTAGCACTTTTCTGCGATAACTTCCGAAACTATTATCGCACAACCCTTATATTTACATCAGGTTAAAGATTAAAAAATCAGCTTTCTCATGGTATCAGTATTTTTACATATAGCTTAAGTTTCTATTTTTAAAGATATATTTTAACTATATTTTTCAGCAATATATTTCAGGTAAAAAATAAAATTTTACAACAAACAAAAAATGATAAATGAGCAAAGGGGGGGGGGGATAGTTTTTACTAAACTGTTGTCATCATATTGACAGAAATTAAAATTAAAAAAATTTATATCACCTATAACTGCAAATTAAATCGAGAAAATATAACTTTAAGCACGTGATTGGATGAAATAAAATAAATATTAAATGTTATATTTTCTAAAAAAATAAATGCAAAGCAAAAGTTTCTATGATCGTTTGTAATATCTATATTATTAATTCAATAAATCAGCTTTTTGTTTACGGTAACCATGATTGAATTTATGCAGGATACGCATTCAAATTCGTGTCAAATGGCTAAATTGAAAGTCATTAGTAACATGCATGTATATTGCTTAGTACTGTTTACTTGGTCTAAATGAAGTTAATTACATTTTATGTAGCATGAATCAAACAATGCATCGATGAATAATTTTGAGATTTTTTTTCATATTTTGCTCTGCGAATCATATTGAACGAAGTATTTTTACTAATATTTTTAGCAAAAGTTGTTACATCAATCAATCTTTTAAAACTGACTGATTTATGTGTAATAAAAGAATATTGTTATAAAAAAGTACTCTTTTAGGTTTTTTCGTCCACTAGCTTAAAAAAATATATCAATTTCACCCGGAATTACTCCAAGGCTGATAATGAAATGAATATGTGTTTGCGCATATAAATGAATGTGTGTGTGTGTTAGTGCTCTACACACCAGACCATATGATCTAGAAATACTGCACTATAAGTACAATTTACTTGGTATGTACATATTTACTTTGGAGAATGAAAAATTATATCCAGACTGATTTTTTTTTGAAATTTTAATTAAAAATTGAGCTATCATTTGGAATTTTTCTGTGATGACTTCCAAAAATATTACAGCAGTATATTTTTATATAACAGTTTTTTAACTGTTTATATAACAGTTTTTTAACTGTTTATATAACAGTTTTTCGTTGATAACAATGTTTTAACCTTTAAATTTAGTTTCTATTTTTAATGAATTTTAAAATATATATAATAGAACCATATTTACCGATAATTAATTTCTTACAGAATGAATATAAATTACTCGAAGTTTAAATATATTTGGCTTAGAAGTTTTAAAGAGAGCAAGGCACAAAGGTATTTAATTGAAAATCTTAGAATGTATTTCTCCTGAATAACCTGCTGGTCGCAAAAGGAGGCTAGTTCTTAATAAAATAAATTTTGTAAAAAAGCGAAACTAGAGTTTTTAGTAAAAGTATCTCAAAAAAATTCCTTATAACTCTAGAAATATTCAGAATATTGACAACATCTTGTTATCGTTTGAAAGATAAAGGATCACGGAACATTTTGAAGTAGTAAAAAATATTCGATATTTTGAACGATTTTCGAAGTTTCAAGAGTGAACGTACACCTTGAAATGAAATATGTAATTTTTTAATTAAAAAAACATCTATATTATTCTAAAAATTTTCAAAATACACCAGGCAATTTCATTTGTAATTTTTTTCAGTTATATTTTTCCTTTTTATTCGACACAAATTTATTTGGGGGACAAATTCATTCATGATTTTGTAATTACAATCAAATGTTAATTTTACGGCAATATTTTTATGAGTGAGCATTGAATATTCATATGTATGCTTCTCTGAAATGAAATTGATTATTAAGTATTTGAAGGAATGGAAACACGAAATGCATGCCCTTTCCTCCTTATTTCCTCTGCCCTTCTTTTCTATTCCTTTTAATGTTTAACTGAAATATTTATTATCAATTATTTTAATTTCTACAAAATTAAGTTTTCAGGCCTAACGTATTTGAAAATTGAATGGATTGTCGCATTAAGAATCTAAGCAACCTCACCTGTTGTCGTGATGCGTGGGTTAGTGGTTAGCGAGTCTCGAAACTTCGAAAAACTTTCATACATATTCGCTGGTACCGACGCGTTGCTGCAGCCAAAAAAATAACATGAAGTGCAATCAATCAATAATTTGTCAATGTTTTATCGAAAAGGGATGAAGGGCGCGACAGTATATGAAATACAAATAAATAAATATTCATTTTTATATATTAGATTTGTTTATTCTTTTAGTATCGGAAATCTCGGTGTTCTTTCAGAATGGTGATGAAAGAAACTGTTTATTGTATCTCGTGATTCGTTTAATATTGTTTAATATTCGTTCACAATTTTCAAATTTAATTTTAGAAAATGTGACTAAAACATTTTCTTTTAAGATTGATTAAACATAGAAAATATGTTTATACCATAAAGTAGTTAAAGATCATTTTTGAAAACTAAGAGGGTGCAAAATGATTTGTACTAAAATATTTTTTGTAGTTTCTGCGAAAAACGCTAACATTTAATTAAAATTTAAAACCTCAGGGTTGGTCTCCCCAAAACTTTCTCTCATAATCTGTCATAAAGTTGTGACCTCTGAGAATGACTTGTATGACATTTGCGTACTATAGCTTCAAAATATTAACCTATAACTTGGATTAAGCATTTCTACAGAATCTATTGTCTTCTCGGCAAGTTATTTGGATATGAATCCTTGGTTAATAGTAGTGGTTGAGATTCGATTTTTTTTTTAAATTTTAGATAATTGTACTATGCCTATCACCATCCCGTATGTCTAAACAGTAATCTGAAATCAGTTCCATCGGGTTTAGGAAGGCATAAGAGACATACAGACAGACATTCATTTTTATTTGTACAGATTTCCCCTTTTTTTCCATTATCTATTTCGATGCTAATTCTACAGTTTTAATAAAATATTCCAAAATTATAATTGCAAATTGTACATTAAAATATTTATGTACTTATTAAGTCCGAAAAATATGCACATGACATTTTGCTTTTAGACTTGATTCCCACCGTATTCGAAATTTGCAGTGTTGAGAATCTTAAACCCTCCACCGGGTTAGGCTTGCTAATTTACCCAACGCTACTTGTAAACAGGGGCTAAAACAGGTTGATCTTCGTCAACTTATGGCCGAGGGAAATTTTGTTGTAAAATCCTCTTCAGCGCCGGATACCTGTTACCAAGGGTCCCTCCTTCTCTTCAAAACAGTTTTTCAATCAAAGCAATGACAAAAACGAGCTAAAAAATACTTATATAAATAAAAATGAATGTTTGTCAGCATGCCTTCCTAAGCCGCTCATAGGATGGCGACGAAATTTGGGCAGCTTGCTGTTTACTCCTACGAGGTGGTTATAGAGATAGTCTAAAGTAAAACATTCGAAACTCAGCCTATCTTTCAGGGTTTATCACATCACTATCCTTCAGGATTCCGAGATGACCATCAGTGCTGTACTTACGTCCATTATTTACAACTTTTAGGTCCTTCCTTCACTCTGAGACCTCCATACATTCCGTTCAATAGTGGTGAACCGTGTCCATTTCTCCACAAATGCATTTATTTTCCTGCGTTCTTCAAAATCTTTGGAAAGATTTGTAATCTGTCTGGCTATCTTATCGGGATTGTGAAACTTGCGCTCAATAAATCTTTTCCTACCCCTAGTTTGTAGGTTTACTGGGATTTTATCATCTCCGGCTGGAAAACTTGGCGTGCATCTCTGGGGCGTCTGAGTGCATCTATGGTCGGTTATTTCTACCTTCGATTATTTCCTTCAGCGAATACTATCTCACCCTTGGACACAAAATTAGTAAACTTTTGTAAAAGAATTTGAAAGTCCCATGTTGCTAATTGGTGATGACGGAATTGCAGAAGTGAAAGGCACAGCATCCTGTGAAAATATTACTCAAAGGAATCAAGACTGAATATTTTCTATTTTGGTAAAGGCCGCGGTGGCCTGGTAGTAAGGCCTCGACATCGGAATCGGAGGGTTTTAGGCTCGAAACTCGATTCCACCGAAGAGCCGTCATGTGAGGGGGTCTCTGGCACGTTAAATTTGTCAAGCCAAACGTCCTCCCGCTGGGTAGGGAGGTGGGAGTCAGCTCAGGTGTCATCCTCGTCATCTGACCGTGATTCAAAATGACGAGGTTCGTCCCAAAATAGACCTAGTGTTGATTCACAACGGGAAGCTAGCTAAGCTAAACTAAACTTCTATTTTGAAAATTAAATAAAGGTGATAATACAACAATAAATAAAAATCACAAATATTTTCAAGTGTATGCTGCATGTAACACAATAAAGCCTTTGTGTATTGAATGATAATTCGGGGTCCTTTTGCGATTATGGAAGTCCAAAAGAAGAAGAAAAAGTGAGAAAACTCTATAAAGTTCCCGTAGTTTTTATTTCTCCGGATATTTGAATAACAGCATTTTTTTATATATATAATTCAGAAAATCGATGCTTTTCTTTTTGTAACTTTTTTTATTTATTTGATCTTGTAGTAAAGAGATCTTGAGCATATCTTATTCATATATCCTGCAATAAATGATAATTATTAATAAAAAGTAAGACAGTTTTTTAAAATTGGAATGCTATCTAAAATTCTAATAATATTATCTTCAAAGTTTGAACCCTTACAAAGTTTTTTTCCATCGGCTTGAAAGAATAATTACTTTTTTCGGAAGAATGTTATATGCATAATTGCTTTAAAGTCAATTTTCAGTTTGGTTTAACAGGTTATGTTAATGCCACGTCTTTTTAAAGCACAACTAGAGCTGTTTTGGGACACCCACCTGTGCTGGAACTCTCCATTACCAACCTTCCACACCCCACCAGCGGGAGGGCGTATTTAATATGCACCAGACCTGCTCGCAGGACGGTGCTTTGGTGGAATCGGGTCTGAAACTTTCCGAAGTCGAGACCATACCTCCACGGTCCAAAGTTAATTTAATTCTCAAGCGAACGTGAGAGCATTGAGCGTTTGTTTAAGGTATCCGACTACGTTCGAAGGAAAAAATTTTAAAAATTGAACTTTTTAGAAACTGTTTATGGTTTTGAGGTGTATTATCAATAATGCAAACTATAAATGTAAGTACAATTATTTGAGAATATAACATATTTTGAGAAATGGGGAAAATGCATAGCAAACTTTAATGAAATTCAACCAAAACGGTGAGCACTCTACACAAAAGGCAGCAGTCCTGTTTTTCTTTGCACCCAAGTTATAGAATACAATGAGGAATGAAATGAGCCAAAATCTAAGAAACATTTTGAGTTGAAAAGAAGTGACAGGTAAAAATATGAGCATATATGCATTTTTCCATAAATTCTCAACTTATTATTTCTAAAACACCTGTAACAAAAAAGGTATTTCACCCACAGTAAAACTTTTGGCTCATTTCATTGCCCATATTATTTAAAAAACACGCTGTTATATGCAATATTGTAAAGAAATTGAGTTTCATTTAAAACTACTAAAATGACTCTTTTGTTGCTGTGTACTATCTTTTGTTTTTGGCTATTTATTTCAAAGAAAATCTTCATCAAGTTTATTCATAAGAATGAGTGCATCTTGATCAATTTTATTTTGTATTTATTTTTATGCGGAAAAATTGCTTTATTTTTATATTATTAATTTCTTGAATATTTTCAATTTTTCCTGAATCACTCATAGCTTTTTAAGGGCCTGGTGGTAAGGTCTCGGCTTCGGAACTGGAGGGTTTCAGGTTCGAGACTCGATTCCACCGAGGAGCCGTTGTGTTAAGGGGTCTCTTGCACGTTGAATCCGTCAGACCATACGTCCTCCCGCTGGTGTGGTGAGGGGGGTGCCAACTCAGGTGTTGTCCTCGTCATCTGACCGTGGTCCAAAATAGCCCTTGTGTTGCTTAACAACGGGACTTTAATAAAACTAAACTAAACATAGCTTTTTAAGCTCCTTTTTCGCATGTTGAATGGTAAGAAATCTTGCCATCTAATTTTCAGTTAAAAATGAAATGAATCGAGGTATATTGATCGCATTTAAGAATGTTTTTAAATTAGATGCTAGGAAAATGTTTCTTACTATGCCAGTAAAGGTTATCATTTTTCTCAATTTTTACAATCTCACATTCTCGGGGGAAACTAAAGTTTCGCCATTGCAATGCTATAATTATATGATCAAAGTACATAGTAACAAAAGTGATCAGGTTCTCTACTCTTATTGCATTTCTACTAGTCACCTTTGATTTATTTTTCCGCATTCCCCGGAAGAATTTTTGTTCTTCCTCAATTTCACAGAGCAATCAGTTCTAAATCGAAATGTTTTTAATCAATAAATTTCAATGCCTATTTCACGCTTTAATAATCTTTGAAAATAACATATGAAACCCATCCTTTACTTTATTAATAATTGAGAAAATTTCATGCCTGGCAACGTGTCTTTCCCTTGATATGGGCGTCCCGGGTCGGGCATGGTTGCTCTTTTGTGTTCTATCTGCGAAATGTATGAATTTGCCCCTCTGAGAAAAAAGTGATTGCGCCAGCGTAGTTAGTACGAACGTCCCGTTCTAAAGCAACGCGAGGGCTGTTTTGGGACGGACTTCGTCCTTTTGAGCCGCGGTCAGATGACCATGACGACACTTGAGCTGGCACTCCCCCTCTCCACACCACATTACGCCAGCGGGTTGTGCACGTGAATGTGACGCGTGAAGTAGCTAAGTCGTTCTTTTGGCGCTACTCAAACAAGAGATGCTCTCTCGGCTGAAATGAACTGCCAGCGGGCTTGTAAAATGCCATAAGTAACAACAACGCTCGAATGGGCCGCTGCAGCCTGGTTGGTTGAGCGTCCGTCTCGTAGCCGAAAGGCAGCGAGTTCTGTCCTCGCCTCGGCCAAAGACCGCCGTGTTGGCTCGTGGCAGTTGGGGCACGTTCAATAGCTAGTGACACTCAAAGTCCTCCATGTTCCCATACCTCTGGCGGTACTGAATCAGGGATGAGTCGATCTCTGATTCGGATCTGAATTCTGACTAGCGGATGGATGAATGAGTTCGACCGCCCCCTCAAAACGGTTGTGCCGTGTGTGTCCGAGCAAAGTCGTCCGTTCACCTGAACGGTGCTCGTTCACAACGAAAGTCGCACACCTCTGCCTGAAATCGAAAGATCTCTGCCCATTCGGGCTTGGTATGACCAAGTGGCATTAGACAACAACAATCGAAATTTCCATTTCTCTATCGAAACGTTATGTGGAAGGGTAACAATAATCCCGTCATAACTTTATTTGTATTTAATGCGCATAAAAATGTATTCAAAATAGCTATAGAATATTAGGTTAGTTATAATAACGTCCCATTTTAAAGCAACCCTATGGCTATTTTGAGACTGGTTTCGTAATTTCTGAACCGAGATCAGATGACGAGGACGATATTTGGGCTGGTGTCTCCTCTCTCCAAACTCCACACAAACTCCTTACACTCCACATCAACAGGAGGACGTTCGGCCTCGATTGGTTTAACGGCCCCGCTGAAGGTATCCGACAACGTTAAAAACAATGGTTATTGACAAGATTGGTAAAAAAAAATTAATTGTTATTTTTTGCAGTTCAGGCTTTCTTCTCCCTAAAACAATTTACTTTTTCTAGAAGAAAGGTGTGACCTATTATCCAAGGTTACATATTTTTCTAGCTGAAATTTGTCTTCCATTTTTCAAAAAATTAATATTCATAAAAATTCTCCACCATTAACATAATATCTCAAAAACTAATAGACGTATTTACGCAAAAATTTCAGCTTCAGTTTAAAATAATATGTGCAATCAAATGAACCAAAAGTTTTATCGTTGATGAAATATTTTTTCATTTATAGGTGTTTTCAGAACAATTAAGTTGTAAATTGATGGAAAAACTGTATATATGCTCTTTTTTTTACCCCTAAAGATTTTTCTCACATTTTGGTTCATTTCATTCATCATTACATTCTATAACTAGTGTACAAAGAAAAATAGGACGGCTGCATTACCATTTTGAGAAGAGTGTTCACCGGTTGGGTCGAATTTCATTAAAATTCATTACCAGCTTTTCTCAAAATATATTACAATTTCAAATAATTTTATGTATCAATAGCACTTTGTATTATAATTGACAATACATTAAAAAACATAGTTTTAATTGGTTTTTTAAAAAATGCAATTTTTTCTTCGAACATAGTCGGATACCATAAGCTGAGTTCCTTCGATCCCTGAGCACTTTACCGACAAATTGTCGGTAAACTGCCCTGGCATCAAGGGAGCCCAGAAAACCGCAAAAGGTTTTGAAGAGGGAATTCATGCCTCGTCTGTAGGTCGTGTAACCACCGCTTTAGACGAAGGCTTTTTGGTAGAATCAGGTTTCGTGCCTGAAACCCTCCGGTTCCGAAGTCGAGACTTGACCACCAGACCACCGCGGCTTGTGACCGATTCACTTTATTTTAGACTAGCTGTTACCCGGCGCGTTGCTGCCGCAGAAGAAATTTTGAAATTTGAAATGGTTATTTTGTTTAGTTAGGAATGATAGAAAGAATAATATATATTTCGAAAAAAAAGTAAAAATAATACTTATTTTAAACGGAAATAAATATATTCATTGATATTCAAAGATAGATAAAGGATAAGCTTAAATAATATTCACTCCATTTTACTAACTTTATTATTTAAGACTTTAGAGTTGGAAATATGTTATTGTTTTTTCATCATCAATAGAAACAAATATATGCAAGTAATAAGTATTCGAAGTTTCATCCCAATCGGATGAACTGTTTAGTGACATACAGACATTTTTATAAGAGACAAAACATAAACATTTATAAGAGACATACAGACAAACATTCATTTTTATTTTCATCGATTTTTTTTATCGTTTCAATTAAAACTGAATCAACGTAATCGATTTGGTATTCCATAATAATAATTATTATTACTATTATTTGAAGAGAAATAATTTTTACATGTTGAATGCCGAATACTTCACAATTCAACATAATAAAAAGAATAAAGGAAGAATTTTTACAAATATTTGAGAAGATTCAAATGACGAATATTTCTCCGTCAGCTTTTAGGAAGCGCATCTTGATTCACTGTTTTGAATCGCATTAGCGCTTTCGGATAATCAGATGCAAGATAACACACGCCGTGTTTTTGTCATGTCTAGAGTTGCTTTTTCACAGGGAGTTGACCTTCCTGCATGAAACATAATTTTTATTTCAGCATCAATAAGTTTTCACTTATTATAAAGTTGACTGAGTTAAATATCAGTATTAAAATTTTAATTGCATTAATCCAAGAAAAGCCTGTTTATGGGTTTTTAAAGACGGAAATTCTAAGGTTGGTATGAAATTTGTACAGAAATTCGTCTTGAAGAAAAAAATAGAAACGATTGATAGGAAATCCACACTTTCTCATATGTACTTACAAGAAACAAGCAACAGAAAAAAAATTAACTCAATTCCTTCTTAGATCAACAATGAAAATTTTTATTTTAGTTATTTTTTATTAAACAGTTCTCTCAAAAAGTATTATAAAAAACTATTGATTTTCCGAAGAATTGAACTCTTCCCCTTCACGCGGAAAATATTGAAATACCTGTATTTTACCGATTGAGCTACTGCTACAGTTGATTTCAATCCTATAACTCCATCTAAAATATATAAAATTAATAAAATACAATGAATGAATCTGTAGAGATATTTGCTGTTATGCAAAGCATATGAGAGAATGAAGCAAGTCAAATCATCTGGCATAACATCGACTCCACGAAACACAACTTTATTAACGGAAACGAAAGTAAATATTCATTTAAAAAAGCAATTTCCGGGTGCCAACTCACGAAAACATACACCCAAAAATATTTAGATACTTCATACGAAAAAGAGCGGAAATGCAGTGAATCGGCAAGATCCTCTTTTTAAAATCACAATAATAAATCTTGCACTTCCGCTGATGCAAAAATAATACTTCAGTGAATGAATGCGATCAGGATTTAGGGAAAAAAAACCGTTTGAACATCAAATGTCATCCGCTACAAATTTTTAAAAATGTATTTGAACTTGAGTGGATGAATAAATAATATTTTATAAACGATTGAAAATTCGAACAAGAAATATAAATAAATAAATACAGGGAGAGTGTAAACTAATGATAAGAATTGAAAAAGATGGAACCGTAAAATATCTCATTTTGAGAGTCCAGAAAAGACAGCAGTAATACTCTGTAGTTCCAAAGAATTCTATTTACATTGCACTATTGTTTCTGGATTTAATTATCAATTCTTTTTTAAATCTGAGTCGGCTGTTATTAAAAAAAACGGGGTTTTTTTCTTTTGTCAAAATATAAACATCATTGGAAATTTAATTCAAATATTACATTTTTCAAAAAAGTTTTATTATGCTTTTAACTTATTTCTTAATGAATCAAAATAGTAATGATAGTAATGATAGAATTTATTCATTTCAAATTACCACTAAGCAATCCTTAGTTTAAATGACACGATTAACGCAAATTGATTTGTTGATGAAAGGATGCTGACTCTTAATGACGTAGTCGGCATTTAAGCGCCGTGTGTGTAAGCATTTGATTTCTGGGAGTGGTCTCGGCAAAATACGGACAGAAGAAAAAAACGCTCTGTGTGTGCAGCGGGAGAGTTTCTCTGATTTTCTAACCCTTACGAAATTTATTTAGAAAAGAAGCAGACGCATTTCCATAGAGCGCAGATGTAAATATTCCCGTCTGCAATGTCGCGGGTTTAACATAAGCTGTTTCATGGCTCGCGAATCTAAGAGGAGGCAAATGCTTTTCTCATATCGTCTGCCTTCCGTCATTTGGCGCTAAAACTCTAATTATCAACATTTGCTATGAAATAAAAGCTATCGATAAAATAAAGCTATATTCGCCAATTTTGGAGTTTTCATTTTATTTCTGTTGCTCCGGTACTATTTTTTTTTCTACACAAAGCTTATAATTCCGTTTCCAAGTGACTAATAGCATTCCGATTGAAACCTGTTTTGTCGACTTGAAGTTCTACTGCAATTATTTCATGGCAAGGTGTTGTTTTTTTTTTTTTTTTTTTTTTTTTTTTTTTTTT
>JAPMOQ010037306.1:294598-365994 GCA_026543055.1 Argiope trifasciata | reverse complement strand
TTTTTTTTTTGTTTTTTCTTTTTTTTTTTTTTTTTTTTTTTTTTTTTGGAAATTGCCTTTGGAACAACAAAAAAAGATACTCATTTGATAATTATTTTAATTAATTCTTTTGTAGATGAGAAAGCTTCGAATGTCATTTCGTATATAAACAATAAAAAGAGTTGTGTGATTATGATAAAATTAAGAAAAATGTACCAAGAAAGTTCGGACCCACCCCTCAGCTGTGCCTAGAGCAATTCAGGAAAACTAGTAGGAAGGCAAATGAAACTCAAGAGGCAATTTGCATCACGTGTTAAAACTAGTTTTGATTATTACCTAAAATGGTGAGAAATGTCCGATTTTGAGAAACTAAAACAATTAATTTTATCAGACAAATTGTTCCACACACTGGATAAAGAAAGCGCGTCCTAAGTCAGCGTGAAGCAAACCAGACAGTTTGTTTTGTTTTTTTGGCGGGGATTAAACAGAGTTTTATTTTATTTTTTTATTCTTTGTGTAAACGAAATGCGAAAATGATACGTCATCATTTTCCTTTATTTTTTTTTTTCTAGAAATTCTGAGTCATTGCATAATGAATGTGAAACCAGGGCAAGTGGGCGGGAATTTTCTTCCCCCTTTCGAGAGTTCCTACCTCCTCCCCACCCCATCGAGAGTCTTGCCTTTCGCCAGATGCCCCGATGTTATTGTGTTTAAAATTACGGATTTCATGCCTTCGAAAATGTTAAAGATTAATATACCTGAGTTAAAATATAAAAACTCGCACTTTAAAACTTTAAACACTCGAAAACTATAATGTGCCAGGTCATGTAAATTTGCTTTCAAGTGCCGAAATTTTAAATGAATAATTTAATGAAATTTTAAACAGCCAGGTCAAATTCGTCCGGCTAATAATATAATATAATTTTCTAAAGAACTGTTTAGGGACATCTAGGTAGTAGAAGCATATCCCCGTTGAAATTCAGGTAAGGGAATAATGCTGGAATTCAGGTAAGGGAAAGTTCAGAATAATGCTGCTTAAAATGAAACTTTGGAGAATTCCTGGAAATTAGAGAAAGTGCAGATTGAGGAAACCAAAAATGAAGAAGCAATAATTTTGGTATTTTCGCAGATAACTTAAAAAATATATTATCTAATACTCGAACTAAAATACTGTATAAACTGTATTTTTATCCATTCTTTGAACATTGGGGTTCGACTGATAAACGACATGAAATTTTCACTTTTCACTGTTCATATGGTGAAGCAATAAAACAGCTATAAAATATTTCGAAATGAATAAATAACTTATTCTCTAATACTGAAACTGCAGAACATATTGAGAAACTATTATATAAAGTATGAACAAAAATATTGATTAGATACCAGCTTAATAAAGTGTTTCGTTAATACATTTTATGAACGATTACAATTTGAGAAAAAAGCATCTGAAAGCACCTAAAAAAAGCGTTAAAACGTACGTAAATGTCTGATTTCCCAAAACATAAGAAACTAAATTCTAATGGAACTATAAATAAATCTGCTCAAACGTTTAAAAAAATATTAAATTTTAAAAATTCACAATTCTGTCATTTCATAATAAAAAGAACTGCTTTTTAACGTATTTACTTACCTTTTTTTTTCATAAATAAAAGTAACTGCTACTAATAGCATAAGGACATTGAATCCTTTAATAAATGAATTAATGGGATTTTGAAAAGGCATCGAAAAAAACCAAACAAACATCGAATTTCGATGAATTTTGCTTTGATGATCTATCCGTGCTTCCACGGAAAAGAAGTGCAGTTGCTTCTGAGGGTAAAGACCCTGAGCACCCAGAGGGCAGAAGTCTGACTTCTTACTCAAATGAAGATGAAACACACATATTCGCTTGCACTGGGGGGGGGGACTCATTCATACATCTCACAGATAGAACACAGAACAACCATGGCCAAACCTCGACTCGAATCCTGGACTCTCAGAGAAGGGGAAGACACGCTACCCCTATACCAGGACGCCTGCGAATTTTGCTTTGAAATAATTAAATGATTTATGTTTACCGGAAGCAGACAGTTTACAGATATCGAATATTTAAATTGTTTATGAATGAATTTATGTCAGTAGCGATGAAAAAGTCAGAATGTGCGAAATTTTTTATCTGAACTTCAGTTGTATAGTGAATTTGGCATGCTTCTCTCTTGAGTATTTTTTCGTACCCATTTTTCAGGCCTTTAGTAGAGGTCTTTGCAGGTAGTTCATTGAAAAAAGGTATGAATTTGTATGACAAACATTAAAATATTGATCGGGGATAGTCAAATAAGTGATGGGATAAATACAGGACAGATTAAATAAATAAAAAAATCAAGCGAAATACTGTTTCGGTTGTTACAACTGTTGCTTGAACTTGGTAGCGCCAACAGCTACTAAGTTCCAGTTTTTTTCAGCGGTTTGGCATGAGCTATTCTGCACTATATCTATACTAACAATAAAGATGAATGTTTATGTATGAACAAGCGCGTGTGTTCACTCTTTTCAGCCAAAGTTGTTTGACCTACAGCTAGCGGGTAGGGAACCTTAGACAGTGGGAATGTGCGCCTTCCTTCACGATGTCAGATTTTTTTTAATTTTAATTAATTAAAAGCTGAAATTTGTCTTTCCTCTTCAATAGCTTCTCCTAATATTAATGCACAAAGATTAATTCGAGAATGCTGTATAATATAAAAAATGATCTTTTTAAAGGTACTTATCTAGCAATTTTTAGCTGAATTTTCGCATATTTTAAAAATTGTTGATTGATTTATTAAACCACTTGCAAGTTTCGTCACATGATTTCATCCCTTCATTTTCTCGCTGAAAACGAAAGAAGAAAAAATCTGTTTAATCTCTGTGAAGTTTGCGAGATAAGAAACTACAATATCACAAAATTAAGACTAAAGATGAATGAAAGATGCATAGCGCTGCGATGTCATGGGTCTACCTCCAATCGTAAGGGTTCTGTACACAGTTCAAGAAAAACAGTTGAAATAACATGGCTCTGATGTCAGACAATTTGGAGAAATCAAAGAAATGAAAATATATAAGAAACGTATTTTCTGAAATAAAACCTAACCAGTACTTCCTGTTAACGGCAAACGGCAGATTAAAAATGTTTTGGCCCATGATAACTCATTTAAAAGAAAACATAATCGCATAGAAATCAAACACAAAATCTTGGACTGCATCCCCTTTACTTTATTTTGAACACTCCCTGGAACACACTAAAGGATTAGATCATTCGGCCATTTGATGGTGCTACAAAATTTATAGGTAGAGCGTTCTGCTGACTCATTGACGCCAACAACGAAAAGCCGCTAAATTTCCACCAAAGGTCAATATTTCATAACTACCGTACGCCAATTCCATGTAAGACATTCCCTAAAAAAATACATTTATTAGAGAGTATGCGAGAAAGTTTTCAAGAGACCATTCCCTCATTTTAATATACCAGCAAGCGTGCTCTCTTTAACAACAAGGAATGTTGCGCATATTTCCTGGATATGCTGTTATAAAATATGAATTTTTAATTCATCTTAAGTGGGAAATGACTGAACTCAATTTGTCTTTATTTTAAACTAGCCGCCTTTGGCGACCAGCTGGTTCGCCATGAGTAATGCGTTTCAACATTTCCAATTAAATCATATATTTTTTTAGCCAAAATTTAAGAAATAGTTTAAGTTAAAAGATTCAGTTATTAGAAGTTAAAGAGTCGGTAACTTTATTCGGAAAAACTTTTTGAGTTTAATGCTCTAATAATTTATCAATTATGCTTCCAAAATATTAAAAATGTTTTTTTCGGTGATATTGCCAAAATGTTAAATAAGTTTTTTAAAGAAAGCGAAAAGGGAAAAAATTATTGAATTAATCATACAGATATTGCAAACGCTTATAGAAATGTGCCATTAAGTCGGGATTTCAATGCATATCCATAGAGCTGGGATACTGATTTATATATCAGCTCTATGTGCATATCCTGCCTAAATTCAATCAGGTTTACTGTAAATAAAGATAATTTATGGAATTAATGATACAAATATTGCAAACGATTTCTTAGAATCCTTTGCCTTGCATTTATTTTTTTAGAAGATATCACATTTTATATTTCTTTTATTTTATCCAGTCACGTGTTAAAAGTTGCGTTTCTTGAAGACTTGTTTTACGATGATTGTTTTTTTTTTATTCGAACTTCCGGCATTCTTTTATTTTATCCAGTCACGTGATAAAACATAGTTAAAATATTTCTTTAAAAATAGAAGCTTACGTTATAAATTTTAAAAAATGATACCGTTAGAAAGCTAATTTGTTTTATCTTTAAATGGATGTAAAAATCATGTTTGTGCCATAATAATTTTGGAAGTAATAGCGGAAAAACGTCGAAATTTCGCTTAAATTTTAATTAATTCAAATTCTAATTCAAAATTCAAGAAAAGGGCTCCGAGGTGCACATTCCCGACCTCCAAGTTATACATGTACCAAATTTGGTGGCTGTAGGTCCAACGGTCTGGCCTGTAGAGCGCCAACACACACACACATTGAGCTTCATTATAAGTATAGATTAAAAATACGGCCATAATCCGTTGATATAAATTATCGAATTTTTTCAATAGCTGGAGCTGATTTGTGCCAAAGTAATTTTACGCTTCGATTGCCTCCCTCCTCCCCCCAAAATATATCTATTCGTAAATGGTGAGTGTTTGGCATGCATTTAAAAGTTTAATTACGAAAAGTAGATTGCAATGAGGTACAATTAAGATCCTTTGTGTTGAGTGAGTCAATAATCTTTGTACCATGCGTTGGAAAGTTTTAAATCTCCTCAGCATGAAAATAAGTTTCTCTTCCAACGTAACACATTTTCATTTAGTTCACTCTAAGTTCTGACAGTTTTCCCAAAGCGATCAGTGGCGCAGTCTAGCCAAAAATGGCGCCAATAAACTGCACAAACCCAAAGCGATCAAATTTTCATACCAAAACATGTTTCGCTCCTAAAAAGGCAGTAAATGCTAGCTTAAGGTATTCGACTACGTGCGAAGGAAATCTTTTAAAAATTATTTAAAACTATGATTTTTAGATGTATTGTTAATTGTGATACAAAATAATATAAATACAACACAATTATTTGCAAAGATTTTGAGAAATAGAAAGACTTGTATTTAATTCTAATGAAATTCAAAACGGTTCACACTCTGCACAATGTTCTGATGCAGCCATCCTATTTTTCTTTGCACACAAGTTATTGAATATAATGAGGAATAAAATGAACCAAGAGCTGAGAAACATTTTGCTATGCAAAGAAGTGATGGGTAAAAATATACGTAGTATATACGCATTTTTTCCATAAATTTACAACTAAATTGTTCTAAAAACACCTACAGATGAAAACGTATTTCACCCACAATGAAGCTTTTGGTTCATTTCATTGCCCATATTATTTAAAAAACAAGGAATTTGTTTTGTAAATTCCTCCATTACTGTTTGAAATGTTATGTTAATTGTGTCTTGACAAGACACAATTAACATTAAATTGTGTCTTGACATTAAAGTCTTGTGAAAACGGAAGTGAAAGACAAATTTCAGCTGAAAAAATATGCGACCCTGGGTGATAGGTGAGGCCTTCCTTTTCCCAGAAAAGATAAAGCGTCTTGGAAAGAGGAAAATCCAAACTACGAGAAATAACAATGAAAAGCAAATTCGCCAATGTGGTAGATAACCAGCGTTTTTAAAGCGTGTGTTTAACGTAGTCGGATACCTTAAAAACAAAACAATGGTAAATGAATGAATGCATCTCGCATTAAATAGAAATTGTTTCCCAAAAAACACCACTCCTGTCTGCAGGGCCGACTATGTGGGGGATGCGGCAGGTGCTATGCAACCGGGCCCCGCGTCTGAAGGGGTCCCCCACCGTGATTAAGAATTAAAGCAGTGTTCGGAACAATAATGATATTGCACATACCTACAAGCCTGTTTCTATGTGGCTGGCTGAGCATCGACTGACGCCTTTATTTGGCAAAGATCACATTAATATCTGTAAAAAGGCGGGAAAGGTTCATCTATATCCACGCTTATAATAAAGCTCAATGTGTGGCGCTCTACAGGTTCCACCTAAAGCTACCAACTTTGGTACATGTATACCTTGGAGGTGCACCTCGGAACCCTTTTTTCGAATTTTTAAATTAGAATTTGAATTAAAAATTAAGCGAAATTTCGACGCTTTTCCGCTATAACTTCCGAAAATATTTTCGCACAAATATGATTTTTTACATCAAGTTAAAGATTAAAACAAACTAGCTTTCTAATGATATCAGTGTTTTAACATATAACTTAAACTTCTATTTTAAACGAATGGTTAAAGAAATGTTTTAACCATATTTTCAACAATATATTTCGGATAAAACAATAAAATTTAATCTTCAAGAGCACGTCAAAGGGAAAAAATTAGGTTTTATCACCGTGTTGCCATCGTTTTCACTGAAGTTTATATTTAAAAAAATCAACTATTACTGCAAATCAAATCTAAGGAAATGCACTTTCAGCACGTGACTGGATAAAATAAAATAAATATAAAATGTGATGTTTTCTAAAAATATAAATGCAAGTCAGAGGATTCTATGATCGTTTGCAATATTTAAATCATTAATTCAATAAATTATCTTTATTTATACAGGATATGCATTCAAATTCCGGTCCAATGGCCAATTTGTAGAATATTATTAATAGGCATGTATATTGTTAAATACTATTAATTTGATCTAAATGAAGTAAATAATTACATTTTATGTAGCTTGAGTCAAACAATGCTTTTATGAATAATGAGTTTCAGATTTCCTCGTACTTTGCTCTGTGAGCCATATGTGATTTAATTGAAAATTTTAGAACGCATTACATATGGCGAAGCAGCTGGTCACCAAAGGCGGCTAGTTTATGAATAAGGAAATCCCCTTCAGACATGTTAAGACAGAGCGGTGTGCCTGGCGCGTAGAAGTCGAGGCTAGGGCTGAGTTCAAAGGGACTTGTAAATCGCCATTTACTTTTGTCTATATCTAATGTAATATTTTTAACAACTCTTTACATCGCCAGTTATTAAATATAATAAATGCGGAGCCCTCTTTCAGCGAATTAAAATGAAAGAAAGGATTGTCTTCTGTCAGGCATACGGGTATAATGCTTAAACGCTCTCGCTATACTAAGTATCGAAAAAGAAATTGCAATTTTCCTGGAATAATTTATAGCAAAAACAAAATGACGCATTATTAAATAAATATGCAAATGTTCGTTTTTTTTTCTTACTTTGATAAAAATTTAAGGCCCCAAATGATTTTTTGCACCCGGGTCCCTTCATAGAGAAGGCCGATTCAGCCTGTCTGATTGGACAGAAAACTTCAACTACGTTTTCATCCTCCAAACCTCCACGTTAAATTTGTGAATAAATTATGCCGATCTGTGTTTTGACGTCACTTGTGCCTCGCGCAATCTCGTTTCTTCCAGAATTTCTTTATTCAATCTGATTTGAATCGGAGCAGGTGTTCTGCTTGTTTATGTTGAATTTTATTATGATGAGTTTCGAAAGTGGACTTCAGAGAGTGTTATTTTTCAAATGGAGATTTTATCGCATGAACTTTCCGCTTTTTCGTACCTCCTCAATTGATCCTCGGAGCGTGGAAGAGTTTTAGAACTTTCGCTGCTTTTACCTTAGTTTTTTAAATCATAATTAAAATATAAGAAAAACGGGTATTTAAAAGAAGGTAGAGATGACAATAGCAGATACAAATGAGCACAGGATTTGAAGAAATCTGCATGAGAGTCATCTTCGAATTTTGCAAGCTACGGTAAGTTGATATTTATTGTAATATTTTTTCTTTCTCAAGTTCTCTGATTACTGCAGTCATGAGTGATTTTGATTTTGTGATGCAAGTATTTTATGTATGCATGCAATTATTTGTGCATTAAGTTATTAATTATTTCAGAGTCGAAAAACTTTTGTTTATAATAATAATAAATGGATATGAAAGAAAGAGAATTAATTTTAAAAATACAGTGAAGCACCGTTTATGTACCCTTTTTTTTCAAGGGACCGAAATATTTTATAAACGATGTGTAATCGAAATTTTAATCTTTAATTTTATTGTGTTAAAATAATTATGTAATTTCATTTATAAATTTAAAAAAAATTAAGTTAGTGTGTTATTAAAAACAATAATTAAATTTTAAAATTAAACATTTATAACAAAAGTAAGTCATTCCATCATGGTACACCCTTAGTCCTTATATATATGATTTTTATATGCATGCAAATAAGCATCTAATAGGAAAATTCTTTAATCGTCTTCTGTTTTGCTGATTGTCTATAAAATATTAAAAGCAGAATGAATCTATTTAAATTTATTAAGCATTCTGGCGAAGTGTATTCAAAGCTTTTCGAGTTGCCTGCATCTTTAAAGAAAAGAGTAAACTAAAATCTTTAACATCGGATAAATTTACATTAAATAATTCCCCATTTAATTCATCAAGCGTTAACAATTCCTACTTCGTTATTTCGGCATTATAGGTCTCACACTCTACTAATGTAACCCCTGCTTTTGGAAAGTCGAAACTTCGAAACCGTAAAAGAAATTATAATCGAAGCTTTTTGTCCATTGTGTATTATTAATCAAACACTAGCATAAGTGTTCACCAATGAAGCGGGTGTGCGATGATGAATGGAAGCAGCATGCAAATGGGAAACATAAATGGTGCTTTACCATAAATTTAACAAAATTCATTTATGTACTACATATTATAAAGAAGCACATAATTTCTTCAAAATTGGTGGAAATAATTAGATTAGTCATTTTTTTAATTTAAAATTTATTATTCAGTGGCAAAAGGGAAGTTTTTATTTCCGCGTAATGACAAAGTTTAAATATAAAGTAAATCAATTTATTATCAGTGAATTACTATCTTTATATTTTTGTTATTTTGGTATGTGATTTTCTTGTTACTCTCAGTTACACGCTTCAGTCGTTTCGCCAATTTTGGCCTATGATTGTAAAGGTTAGAAACTCGCCAAATATCTGCAAAGTAATCCACGTCAAGTACTATATTTGGCAACTTTTCACTTTAAATAAAACTGCAGTTTCGCGATTTTGTTTTTAATTTCTGCAGTTTGTTTTCTTATTAAAGAACTTTTTTTTAATCTGAAAAGAAATCTAACGTCTTTGGGTTTTAAGTGGTTTTAAAATATCTCGGAATTTTTTTTTTACTTTGTTATACAAAACTAAACTAACTTCAGAAAAATTGCATTTTTTGTAACGCTATAATTTTGGAACGATGTGTATAGGAATTTGTTGAGATCTTTTTTTATACATCGGAAAAAAAAGATTCGCATATGTCTTCTTATTTGCAGAAATCTGACCATCTTAATTTGAAGATTTTTATTGATTTTTGATAGATCTGATAGATTTTTATGGATTTTTGATCGACATCAATTTTGAGAAAAAAATCATTTTATTGGGATAAAATTCTTACTTTTGTTGACGTTTTTTTTAAGTCTTGTGAAACTTGCAAACGGAATATTTGTACACGAAATCGATAAGTAATATGTAAAAGTAGAGAAAAGTTGAATTGTAATTCTTTGTGTACACACTTATTTGAAGGAAATCCAATTTTGAGGTTAGTTGAATGTAATGTACAAAATATCTAAATCCAAATTCGAATATGAAAACTTTCCATAATGCATTTTAACTATGTCAATTGTACTATTGATTGAATACATGCTTATTCCAGTTATATTAGAATGCCATCAACGATAGTTTCATCGGTTCAAATATCCTTATTGTAGTTCAACTTATTTCTAAGCGGTTATAATATACTTCACATTGGAAAAGATTTATGAATATACACATGTATACATTAAGAAATGTATTCTATGATGCTAAATATACCACTCAAAAATATTTGAATGTTTTATGTAGTCTTTTAATTATTTAAATTATGACATAGTATATTATATATTTCAACAATGGACGGTTTTAGATGATTTAATCGGTTTCTTCGTATAAGATCCGCCAATAATTGGAAGATTCTTGATGAAAGCCCTCTGGTTCAGCTAATAATAATTAAATTCAAAGTTTCATAATTTGTTAGGTTTTAGTCGTTGAATGCGTGTTTAAAACATGGAATGCCTTTTACTTTAAAATGTTTAGAATATTTTCTTAAATAGGATTTAAGTAGGACATTAAAACTAATATATTTCCCCCCTAGTATTACATTTGTTGATTCAAAGGTCATAAAAAATCATTATTTACATCCTTTAAATTATACAGTTAAGCACAATTAAAGTATAAACACCCTTTATATAATTTAATGAGCTTGATATATAAATCAGTTGAAAGTGTAAGGTTTGATGAAATTGTAAATGAATCAACAATTAAAGAAAATATGAAATTTATTTCAATGTTGAATGATTTTTATTGATATTTTTTAATTTATTTTACTAAATACATTTGATCTCATTAACAATTATGAAATTTGAACTTTCTGACTCAATATATGATGTAATTTCTATTGTACTTGAGTCAAGCAACTTATTGAAATGATTTAAGTGCAGAGTGTTAGGTGTATTCTTTATAAATTTGATGCAATATAAAACTAGTTCAAGTTGATTATTCTAGGGAAAGAATTAATTATAATAAAAAAATTTTAAAAAATATTCATGAATTAATCCTTTATCTGTTGCATTGAAATAACCCAAATTTGTGGATTCAGTTACAGATTATTTGATATTTAAATTTGCATTAAAGTAGCATCTTCTTTTGAAAAATATTGTATGACTACATAGAATTTTTTTTATGAGTGTCCATTCCACTTTTACAAAGATGGAAATAAAGTTCAAAATATAATGTAGCACATAATTATGAATTTAAATTCATAGATCAGAATGTTGTTTTCAAACTGGTTTCATTTTCAAAATCAGTTTCTTGTAATATTAATTGGAATATCTTGTGATTCTCAAAAGACAAACTTGCATGTGATAGATAACCAAATTGTCTGCATGTATCAGCCACAAATATGATACCATGTATCATTATGTATATATATATAATATGAAAAATATGCATATCGATGTATGTACTTTGTATATTATATGCTGATGATATATTTTGTATGTTTAATCTTCATATTGAATGGATGGTATTTTAAAGCAAACGCTAATTTTTCCTTTTCTTTTGATTTGACCATTTTAAATGTATACCAATGACATCTACAAATGTTTCGTTTTCGTTTATAGTGTTGTAATTTTTTTACTTAAAATGTCATTCCGTTTTATTTCTTTAAGTACCAACATGTTAAAAAAATATATGCAATGCAATTTCTGTTATGAACGAGCGAAAAATTGTCATTAAATGACAGTATTTTTTTTTACTAGGCAATATTTAATTTTTAGCATTTTTAAAATCAATACATTCTTGACAACGGAGAAACACACTCGGAGATGAAAAATAGGGGGGAAAAAACTGGTACTGTGGCATCAAATATCAACAGGTGTCCGCGTCATCTGACCGCTGTTCGAAATGACGAGGTTGGTCCCAAAATAGCCCTTGTATTGCTTTAAAATGGCGCGTTAATATAACTAAACAAAACAAATATCATCAAAAAAGTATTTTCTTTAATTTTATCTGATCCAGCATTTATTTTAGCAATTTTAGCGCAAAACGAACCTTTCCCCCCCCCCCCCAAGGTGCCTGAAAATCTAAATCCCCGCCAATTTATAACTTAACGCCTTAAACAGTTTGATAATATAATAGTTTTAAGAACACGGATTTATTAAGGTATTCGACTACGTTCGAAGAAAAAAGCTTTGAAAAACTGTTTAAAACTAGAATTTTTAGATGCATTGTCAATTATAATACAAATTAGTAAGAATACAAAAACATTATTTGAAACTATTATATATTGTGAGAAATAGTGAAATTTGTAGTAAATTTTAGTGAAATTGAACCAAAACGGTTAACTCTACACAAAATGGCAATGCGGCTATCCTATTTTTCTTTGTGCACAACTTTTAGAATATAAATAATGAATGAAATGAACCAAAATCGAAGAAAATTTTTGAAATACAAAGAAGCTATGGGTAGAAATATATGTATATATGCGTTTTTTCCATCAATCCTCAACATACTTTTTCTAACACCTATAAAAGAAAAAAGAAAATTTTCCTTGGATGACAGGTCAGGCCTTCATTTTTCTTAGAAAAGATATAAACTGTTTTGGGAAGAGGAAAGTCTGAGCTGAAAGAAATAACAATTTAAAAAATCGATATTGTGATCGAGAGTCACTGTTTTTAACGTCAACGGATATCTTAATTTATTAAATGCACTGTAGTTTTTTTTCATAACATTTTATTGAGCAATGCATGGACAAATTTTGATGTTTATAAAGGCACTCTATCAAATGGTTGAGAAGAGAAGGAAAATCTAAACTATTATGATTTCAGTCAGTTGTGAATTATGAAAGTAATTCGCTGGTTAATTTTAGAATGTTTAGAATTTAATTAACGATAAATTATTTGTTAAATTTTTGCTCTTTTGTGTTTATTATTTCGCTTAGTTTATTTGTTTTCTCTTTGTCTTAGATTTGCGCATTTGTTACGTATCGATCAACGATAAAAATGTTTAAAGTTAAATTTTCAGAATACTTCCATTCTTTTATGCACATAATATGGTCACTGTGTTTAAGCGCATAACTGATTATGATTTAAGCTTGTTTTAATTTCTGAACCAAAAGACAAAATAGACTAATATTTTTTTCCAAAGAGAAAAAGGTTGAAATGTTTATATTTGAGTCGGAAATTTCATGTGTGTCAGAACAGATGTCAGTAATTTCAGCCTTTCCTTGTTATCTTGCGTTTATTCAGATATCTCGGATGTGATCTTATTTAGTTTTTCTTGTGAATATTCTACAAACCTTTAGCAGATGTCAGAGGGAGCCCCTAGTTTATAATACCAATTTGTACCGGAAAATCTGACTTCATCTGTTTTTTATGTATTAAAAAAATAAAACGAGCAAATCGAACATCTGCATAGCATCGCGCTTTTTAAATAATTGTTAGAGATGCATAGAATGTAGATTCCAAAAAAGAACTTTGACTTGCAGTTCGGAGCAATTTATTTTGTTGCGTCTGTTGATTAGGAAGCGCGAAATATTTTGTATGCTTTCAACGTGTACTGGGTAGAAAGCGAGGGAGACGATTCTTTATAAATGATACTTTTAAAACATCACGCATGGACGATTTGTCAACTGAGTTTTTTGAGTATGTGAAAGTATTTTAACCCTTTAACTTTAAGTTATCTTGATGATTTGGGTACACAAACTGTCAAATTTTTTTATTGCAAAAATCAAATGTTTAGTACAAAATAAAATATACTTAGTAGTTAAATATTGAGTTGAGAGCACATTAACTTTTCCCGAGATACAGTCAGGTTTGACTAAGAGGTTAAGTCGAAATAAACGTCTCCCGATATATATACGGGTACAACAATACGATTCACTCAAAAAAAAGTTCCCCGAGTATTACTCGGGCGTGACATTTTCGAACACCAGTGCTGTGCCTGAGGGTATCTCGGGTATGGTAGTTAAAAAGTTAAACAAAAAATTCTATTGTCTTTTATATTTTTTCTTGCTCTCTTCTAGCGCAAAACTATCGTGCAACATTTTTATGAAAATGATCGCATCATGATAAAATAAATATATTAGCAATGTTGTTATTTTATACTATTTGATTATTCCTCCATAATTGCATACTGCCGGGGAATTTCCGACGGAATTGAGGGGAAAACTACCGAGTTTCGTATATGTAGTGAGAAAACTATGAAAAGGCCGAAAATGCCCGAACTCCAGCTCACATTAGCGCTGGGGATAGGGGAAAAATATCAATATCAGCATGTTTTTTTTAAAGTGAAATTCAATCCGCTTTGTAGTCGCTCCTTGTTAGAAAATGTGTGTATGGGGATTTATTATGTTAAACTGAGCAATGGTAACTTTAAAAAAATGCAAGCGTTAACTAATTTTTTTTAAAAAAAATTAATATCTGACAGTATTAATTTGTTTGATCAAAAATTCTTTTTGTTTGGTTTTTAAAACTTTTTCACTTATATTTAGTCAATAATAAATTGTTAAATTGTTTTGAATAATGTTTTAATGAAAATTTTTCTTAATTATCTAGTTTTAAATATTTTATGGATATATTTTCCTGAAAGTTTTAAAAAGTTTGACTTTGTTTATCGTTTACATAAGTAATGAATGGACGAGCAATCAGAAGTATTACATTAAAGTTCAATGTGATTCTTCACTTCCCAGTTTAAGGCATCGTTAAATTGGTTCTCTCATAGAATCACTAAATGTTCAGTAAAAATGTTCAATTTTTTAAAACTACATTATCTATCTCAATACATTTTTTAATTAATTTTCTGTAACATGAAAAATTTACTCATTAGCAAAATTCGTTGCACGTGACACCTTTGCACGTGTTCGATTTATTCACTGATTGAATTGTCTTGATGTATGCACAGTGTGTTTAGATATTTTGCGGCCAAATGCAGTGCACTTTACCAGGCCCTTTTTTTAATAAAACGATAAATTAATTTCACATTTCAATTCATTTTCAATTTGATATCCTAATGATTTTTTTTATTTTTTTATTAATTTTGTGAATTTGCATTTATTTATTAATATTCATTTATCTAGACTTTCCAGGATCCATGTACGTCATCAATTTGTATGCACACAAAATAATGGATAAAAAATTCTAAAAACAAAGTGAACTTTATGCTTAATGTAGGAACTTGAACAATTATACTTGATAAAATGTTAATATTATCCTACTACTTTACAATGTTTGAATTTAATTATGTCCCAGCTTTTATTTGGCAACCAGAAAAGAATTTCTATCAAAGTCCTTGTAGCCTCCTGGCGGTCCTAGGCATATGCCTACTTAGAAATCTGCTATTGGTAGTACTCTAGACTTTTGGCTTGATATTTTAGTTTTAAAAAAAATCTGCCCACTGTTCTCAAATTTGTTTACCAGGTGATTAAATTCAATTGTTATTCTTTGATTAGTTAATATGAGGGTTAGCTTCATGACAGTGGTGAACACTGACTAAAGCTTATGTGGTGAACACTGACTAAAATGAAAATAAATTAAAACAGTGTAAAACGATTATATAATAAATAGTTAAGTTTTATTTTAAAAGAAATAAATCAATAGACGTATTAAATTTATTTTTTCGATAGATTTAATCGCCTTGTTATTCGGTGTGGACTGATACTTTTAAGGAACTTTAATGCCAGTTGAAAGATGTCTGCATGTGAAACGTTTAGACCTGCAAGTTTTTATTTTTAAATATCCATACTTTTAATAATTTCTACTAGTTTTAAGACAAATATTTAATCAAAATTTTTACAAATCGGTTATTCTTATAAATATTTAAGATTTTTAAAATGAGCATGTATAATTCACTCTCAAAAATATTTAAAGCATCGCTTCAAAGTTGTTTTAATCGAATCTTAATATTTTACTTTCTGTATAACATTTATTGATTCATGAAAGTGAGGGATCTTAAAATTATATAATTTTGAAAGATGCTCCAATATTAATCTTTCATACAATTTTCGATGCACATTTTTTTTACCCTGGAGAATCTGTCATTAGCAGTTGCATGTGCGTTTACATTTTATGGTGGCATGGAATCAAAGTATTCCGGAAAATGGTCCCGCAAAACATCTTAGTATCTATGCCAAATACAGACGGTTCTGAAAACGTTTCATAATATGAAGGGAATGGACATTTTAATGTTTGGTTACTTGGAACCTGTATGGAAGAAAGTGTTGGGGACAACACTTCTTTAGGTTTAAAACTTAATTCCTTGAAGCAGGCGACTGTTTACTTTTAAAATTAAGGAAGAAAGTGATAAAATATTATCATATATTAGACAAAAGTAAAATGATCTACTAAATGAGATATTAACGAACTGTTAAAGAAATTTCACACTAAGCAAGATTTTTATACGTTTGTGTTCATCATATATGCTATATTTCTTTCTTTTTTTTGCACCAAAAGGGCAACACTTTAGATTTTTAGTTTTTATTCTATTTATGAACGCATATTAAAAATTAGTGAATCAGAAGTTAGAAATATATATTGCGTCGTAGAATTATATTTTAATGTAACATTAGCAATGCAAATCTCTCATATTTGATGGAAACATGAAAGAAATTACGCTTTTGCTTTGAGGTTACTTCATTTTGAAAGCATTTTATGAATAGGAAAAATAACTTTAAAAAAAAAATACTATTCTGTATATTCTGCCATTTTATTAAAAAAAATTATAATCAAAGAAGAGCGCCCAGAATTAGTTTTCGAATATGCCATTTTCTTTCATTTTAATAAATTTATTGAAATGAAGGTGATTGCCTACCTTCGTGACAATTTTTTTTAAAAGGCTAATTTTTAAGACTTAATTTGTGTTTCACTGTTAAATAAAGAACAATTTCCTCTCATTAGATATAGATAAATTTTATGAAAACTGAGTTTGGTGTGAATTCCATAGGCCAAATCTCTTCCATCAAGCATGGAGAGTTTCCGAATTACCTTTTGTCACAGACACGGATAGATAGAATTCCAAAAATACTTTTTGAAGTAAATGAATCTCCATGTTTTAAACTGCTACAAAATTTGGAATCTGGATATTTTGACAAATACATTTCTTCATATATGAGGCCGCAGTGAGGTCTCGACTTCGGGTTCGAGGCTCGATTCGACCTAAGAACCGCCGCGTAAGCTGGTCTGGTGCACGTTAAATCCGTAAGGGCCAAACGTCCAATTGCTGGTGTGGAAGTTTGGAGGGGGGGGGGTGTTAGCTCAAATGTTGTCCTCGTCATCTGACCGGAGTTCGAAATGACGACGTACGTCCCAAAATAGCCCAAGTGTTGCTTCAAAACGGGACGTTAATATAACAATTGAATTTACTTCATATGTAAAAAAGAAAAATAACCCATTTTTTAAATTAATTTTTATAAATTTAAGAAATATAATCTATGGTATTAGAAAACGTTCCAAAATTGTCCGATTATATATGAAACTATATGGTAACCAGTCCTAGTGAAATTTTTCAGCTTTCAATTCTGGTAAAAAAATTTAAGCTTTCAGTCCTGGTAAAAATGTTATGTAGAAACATTGCAGTTTGAATTTTATATGTAATTTAGTGTTTAGGGATTATAAATTTTCTTTAAATTTAGTTCTAAGCTTCTTTTTTTTCGGATTCTTGGTCAACTCATTTCTCTTACACTTGATAAAATATGAAGTTTAAAACTTCAGGAAATCAAGTGTAATCTTCATATTTTATTGCATTTTCCAATATTGGTTTAGTTTTAAAAATAATTAAAGCTGATTATGGAAATAATAGATACATTCATGACTTTAATGCCAAGTTGATACTCGCTCATACCTTGATTTCAAATGAACAGCAGCTTGTTGCATAGTGCAGTCATTGTTTTTTTTAGAGCAGAGTGTTTTAAATGTAGGAAAATAATAAAGTCGATTTCTAATTTCAACATGAATAAGAATATTATATTACTGATGTCTCAGAATTCAGAGCCGATACGAGGAATTTCTTTTATGTACTGCAGTTGAAATAAATGTAGGTTTTATCTTTAAAATGTATCTTGCTGCATTCTAATGTCACATCCTTTCTTTGTTTTTCTGAAGGCTGAAAAATTATTTTAAATTTATCTTCCCGATGGGGTCAGTTTCCAAACGTGCTCTATAATATATATAAATACTGGATTCCTATATTGCTGAATTGTTCTTCTGGTATATTTTAGCGATTGCTGCTATATTGGAATAATGTGTAGGAAAACAAATATAAACATTTGCAGTGAACTAGACGCATTCCATAATAGTATTTTTTTTTTTAAAAAATCCGTTTACGTTTCAGTAGATGAGGTTTGGAAGGCGGTCACTTTATTTTCCTGTTTCAGACTCCGAAAGATGGAGCTCGTTGACTGATAGTGGAGGGGCGGGAGGTTAGATAAACGTCAACTGTCTATCGTCTATTAAAAGCTATCCGTACCCTCTTCGCCTAGCTTAAGATTCACTGACATTTTAAGTTGTTTTGTGTGATTCGATTTGATGGCTTTTCGGTCTTATAGTGGAAAAATGAGATGAACGTCTCTGACAGCTCAGTTCTAAAACGGTACTTCCATTCATTTTTTTTTTAAACCCCACATTTCCTACTTTTGAAGCTTTGTTCATTGTCCTATGTGTTTCTCTCATTTTCCAACTTTCTTTGGTAAAATGTGAGCTTCGAATCAGAAATTATTAAACTAAATTTAATATTAAACAATAAAAAAAAACTTATTTCGCTAAAACCAAATACGTTTGTTAAAAATGAGCACAGAAAAGGGAATCATTCAGCCTTGAAATTTTATGTGCCCTACAAAATATTTGTAATTTATGCAATGTTTCAAAGAATAATTCAATAAAAATTTCTGATTCACCATAAAATTCAATGCTTACTTTGGTTTTTAGAAGATTTTGCACGACACAAGTAATATTTTATTGTTTCTGTCAGTTAATGCAATTCTGAAAAAAATTATGAAGCAATCCTTTCATTGTATGGAATCGTATTCAGTGAATTATTCTTGATAGTTCCGAATTTAGAAATCCCCACCAAGAAAAATTTATACTAAATTCTGCGATTTAAATTTGTCCAAATTATAGAAGTTTAAATACTGCTTATTTTTGGAAAATAAGCAATTTCAAAATTTTAGATTAATCACCCTTGTGAAAATTGCAGACACGATTTGTCTTACTTTTTTTGATATGATCATATAATAATTTCGTGCGTTTTTATAGTATTCGAATGTTCAACTCAGTTAAGGTTAACCGCCACTGAGTTGTCGTATATATTTTTTTATTTGAAATGTTAATGTAATGTCCGAAGAATAATTTATTGAATGTAACTCGCATGTCCGACAGACTATATAAAAATAAAAACCCTTTATTGATTAAATGTCATAAAATGGTATTTCTTACATCAGTTAACTATATTTCCTTATATATGCGTCTGTGATTATCTCTCGATATTATCTGCTAGGGCTCCGGTTACAGTGAGCAACGCGCTCGTGTGTGAGTGATATAAACCATGTTTGCCTTGTATTCTACATATTAGTAAACAAATAATTTGCAGAAGATTTTTTTTCTTGCATTTTCCGAAAATATGTTTTGATTTTTATTTCTGACTAACTGGTACTGAAATTTATCTTTCTGGTTTAGTTTGCAGCAATATATTTTTGCTTTTCGCAATGTGTAAAAAACCAATAAAAACCAATTTTCCCTTCGCATGAGCAATCTGCTGCTTATTTTTATGTGATGTGGAATAATTTGTAGAAAAATGTGCTTAACATACTTGTTACGAATTGCTCATAAATAAAATTAATTTTTAAGTAAAAAAAGCTTTAAACATCATTTAAAAAAGATTTGTAGAATTAGGTGGGATTAATTTTTTTCTTTTATTTGTAAGAGTTTCAGAAATCATCGTAGTAAAATGTCGTTTGATGTTTAATTACCTAAAATTTAAAATAAATGAAAATCTTTTTTTAAAAAAACATTGCTCCTGGGTGTACATTTTCATCCACTGCTTTTTTCCCCCCGAAATGATTTAGCCTATAGCACATCAGTACATTTCTGTGCACCTTTATTATAAGTAAAGATGATACCTGCGTAGTCCGCAAAGGCAAATACAGTACCTCCGCTCTGTTTCCTTGCAGAAAGTTCAATAAAAGGTAGCTTATTTGTACTCTTTTGTAGATTATAACACTTCAACAACAAATGGTTCAGAAATAATTGTAAGGTCTTTAATCAAAATCTTTGCGAAACGTAAAGAACCTGAATAAGAATATTAAATTTTTCGATACCATTAATGTTGGCAGCTCAAGAAGTTTTCTACTATCATCTTTTTCAGTTTTTTAATTTTAAAAACGGCAACCTAAACTGTAGTTTCTAAATAAAATGATATATAGCATGGCATTTGATACAGCGAGATTCATTTGGGGCAGATAGAAACGCGTACAAACAGCTCGCGATTGACCGAGTTTCATAAATGTTTTTTTTTCCTATTTGCAGTTATTCTGTGTTAAAATTTATTTCTTTATTTCATGTAAGTGAAGTATAAGAGTTCGCATTTAAAATATTTGTCCAAAATCAAATGCATCCTTACTGCTAAAATTCGTTATTTCAGGTGTGGCATCTTTCAAGCTGACCCTTTATCTGTTCGCTGCTCATCGCACAGTTCCACGTCCATCTCTTCGCCAACGTAAGTGTCATTCCAGTTTTTTTTATCGAAAATATTTTTTCCCGGGAGGACTTAGACCGCTTTCTTAACGAAACGTAGCTATTCAAAATATATTGGGAATTGAATGAAATAATGTCTGTTCACTATGGTCCACCAAGAAAGAGAACTTCTTTAAAATAGGGTATTGAAATAATTTAACTATCAAGAGGAAATTTGTTATTAGTTTCTTTTTTTTTCCAGAAAGTCCATTTATGCGAGACCAGGAGCAATTTTGATTAGATTGTGATAGTTTAATGATTGATTGAATTTTTTGGATGGGAGGGTAGCAAGTTCTCAATCCGAAATTCGCCATGGTTGTGAACCTTTCGGTGTGGCCTCATCAGTCAAGTCTAGTCATCAGTTAAATTGCATTTTTCATGCACCATTTTGAACTGACTTGTTAGCATCAAGTGTAAGAACTTTCATTGACTACTTTTCACAATGATGTGCTCCCATAGCGATAATCCTTTCGATTTGAATCGTAATTATAAGTGCAGTAAATAAGTTAGTTTTCTCCGCAAACAGACAGTTAGTTTTTGGAATAGTTTTTTCTTCATAAGAATCTGCATCTTACAAACGTAGGCAAAAGTTAGGAAGGGCTTCGGCAGGATTTCAAAGGTCATGGTGAGTCAACAGACAAGAATGAAAAGACCCGCATGTAACTACAAAAAATATTTTTTGTATTTCGTTGTAAAATTTTACAAAAAGGAATAGGAGTCATTCTTTGTCTATATATATCATTTAAAATTTAATTTTACAAATTTATTGGCCTAGTACAAAATTTCAACCATCTAGTTCAATGCATTTTTGAAATAATGTTCTCAGGTAGAGAGAATTCCAAAAATGTTTTTGTTTTTCAAATCTAAGGAGATTAATCATAATATGGATTTCGAATTCTTGAACTTTACAATAGTTCCACTATATATGTATTACAAAGAAGAAAAAAATGCCAATTCGTTCAATTGAAAAAGTTCGCCAAATCTCATCGGGAATCAGACGTGAAGCTGACGCAGCAAATGTGTATGTACCTTGTGTATATGAAAAGTGCGAATACGTTTTACATAAATTTCACAAATCTTCTAAAGACCGAACGGCAGTGGATTAAAATTTTTGAATCCCTGAGCATTTTAGAATATTTAGATGCGAATATGCTCAGATCGCTAGTCGACACCAAACTGTCAAAAGAGCGTCGGAACCCATTGTTACTTCAAAAAAGGAAGGGGAAATCATTATTTTGGTGTGTAATGAATAAGCAGTTTGATATTTTTGTGGGATTAGCGAAGCTTATAGTACAGTTGCGACGCAGAAGTAAAGCAGTGCCATTCTAATTGTGTACTACACTATAGAGAGTTACACATTTGAATGTGTAACTATCTCTTTCAAATTTAAACGAGAGGTTTCTCTTGAAAGGGAAGAATTTATATGTCATATGCTGTAAATCTTGTCATGTATTTCCAAGTTCATTTCCGGGTAGGAGCTATGGGCATATTTTAAACATAAAGAATTGAATATTATGCCTCAAATGATACGTTTTATAGTCAGTAAAATGTAAGAAAATACTTTCTTTGTTTGTTTTTTTAAATCTCGTATGTGCGCAATTTTTAATTGCCTTTTCATAATGTTTTAAATTAGCTTTTATTGTGATCTATTCAGTTTTTATAATTCTAAAATCAGTTAAATCATTTATGATGGACATGACGAAAAGTCTATTTTCCCAGAATTCCAAGTGACAGTGTCTGTAGCCCTCTAGTATCTTCACCAACCGCGGTATTTATTTAACTAACAAAAATAGAAACATTTGTATGTGTTTTGTTTAACTAATTCATATCAATAAGTTTAGTTCAGAAAATATTGTATTCTGATAGAAAAATATTTTTGAAAGGAAACAAATGCGTGAATCACTTAGAATTTGTCTGATATGATTTTAATATTAGTCAGATTTTTTCAGTAAATGAAGTATACAAGAAATTTCAGAATTAAAATACATAAAAACTTTATTGCATGGATGTATGCTAATGAAGGTAAATATTGATGATGTGCTCATAAGTGAAATTATCCGAAATATTATGATGTAAGGTAAGTACTTTGAATTGCTTGATTAGACATGTGTATATAGTGCATTTTAATAACCCTTTGCTTTCTTACGGTCACTATGATGACACACTACACAGATCTTTTTACTCAACATGATGAAATGAAAATTTAACTCACTAAAATATCGTACATTTTTTTTTGTTCATTCTCAGGTTATGGAGCTTCCGAATTGTCTTACATTTGACACCCAAATTTTGAGTTTTCTTATTTTTTTAATCAAACGAGAAGGTTGAGTCTTTTTAATTGAAAAGAAATGAACTATCTCTTCCAGTACATTGGGTATTCAGTTAATTTCGATTCGTGAGCTGAATTTTCAGTTAAACTCGAACAGTTGTTAAAGATAGGGTATAATTGCAAAGAAATTTAGAATTTTCCTGTCCTTTGTCACATGTTTTAAATAGCTCGGAAATTTTGCTTCGGTTCCTTTCAAAATGTATCGTAAACTAAATAACATCTTAATATATTTTTTAAATATTTGACATCACACAACATACAAACGAAAGAGCCGCTTTCGATTGTTCGTGCCCTCGAATGTCATTCTTGCTTTTCTCGAACTCTACTGCTACCATTCTAAGTTTTTCCGATACTTGATCACAAATGTTATTTGTGATTTAAAAACAATTTAGATAGTCTGTTATATGTAATGGAGAAGACGGGAATAACGCCATAATAATGCAGCGTCATTAATCCGTGTCTTTCATTGGGATCTCAGACTAAGGGTATTAAAAGAACACTTCACAATTAATTTTTACTAAAGACGAATGTCAGTGAACTGGATCGATCTTATAAAAATTTTCTTTTCATTTACTTTGTTTCATTTTTATCAATCTATATGAGATGATGAAATCTTAGGTTTGACAGGATCCAATACTCTTATTTGGCTGGAATAATTAGTAATTTTTTATAAAGAAACTATGTGAGGGCACGAATTTTATTAAAATAGCTTTTTTCATTGTATTTTCAAAATGGGTGAAGTATAAGAACTGTTTATTAAAAAGTAAAAATGATGAAAAGTTTTAATTCTTGAAGACTTTATAATTTGCACGGCGAAAAGTAATTTGATATTTTTAAGAATAAATCCAAAATTGTAAAGCGGCGAAGTAAATGCTCTAGGATCTTGTTAATTTTAGCGATACCGCGTTTTCACAAAGGAAGTGCACGAGATTGAAAATTATGTTCGGGATGAGATATGGTATAATGGTTATAGACATTTAGGATGTTCATTTACGAAAATATTAAAGCGCAATGACTTGTTACGTGAAAATGGCCCACAAAAATATATAGTAAAGCTTATTCTTAAATCTTAATCCAAAAATTAGAGGAGTACATTTATTTTCGCATAAAAATGAAAAACATATTTAAAAAACTGTTCTAAATCGTTAAATTAAAATAAATTAAAAATAATAATGCCAAAATTGCTAGCTTAGGATTGAACCCGGTTTACTGAATGACGCCTAATGCCTTACTTGCCATACAATTTAGTTCCCGGCAACAATAATGCTGAAAGCTTGAGGAGCATTTTCTCAAAATTTCCTCTTTCTTCCGCTCTAATATTTCCTTGAATGAACATTGTGAATGTGTACTACCATTGTACCGATCTCATCGCGAACTCAATTTTGCTCCTTCTCTTGTCAGTCTAAAAAATGAGTACTTTTATCTCTCAAGGAAAGGACTCGGTTTCCCACGATTGTCAGTGAATATCCGGTTTTCACCTTTCACTGCTCTTTCGATTGAAAATGAAATTGGTAATTATTGAAAAGGGATTTTCAAATACGTGGTCTGTGTTCGTATATTTAAAGTCAGTTGCAAAACCACCATGCGATTTCTCTCATTTCGAACGATTACTTAGAATTTCGATGCATTATCAAAAATTGCTTGCCTCTTCTCACAATTCTTTTACGAAAAATACTGTAAATTGAAAACCGAACATATACCCCAGGTTCAACAACTGGCCAGATTTCACAATTTATTTTGACGCTTTGCTGCAAGTGCTGAGAATAGTAGTCGGCTCTTTCAACTTACCCAGATCGGTGTAATTTTAAAAAATTTGGCCGAGTTAATATGATTTGCAATCTAAGTAACTGCCGATTATGGCTGAATTCTTTAAAAATAGAACTTGTAAGCCCCTCTTTGGCCCAGTTTCGAATTCGAGACCCCCATATTGCTTTCTTTTTATGTATTTTATCTACTTTTAAAGTTTGGCTCATGAATTCAAGGGCACCCTGTATTCGTTAATAAAGTAAATCAGGGAAATAATATCCTGGAAGGCAATTAAAGTCTCCCCTGGTTAGCTAAGAGGGAAAAGGAGATGTAAATGGCTTAGCGATCGTTTGTTATACCAATTCATTTAAAAAGGGATAAATTTTGATCACACAATTTCCTTAAGAAAAGAATTGTGTAACCTCATTCGCAGGTGTAAATGATGATTTCTAAAGTATTTATCGCTTTTAATTGATAGAATTAGCAATTGTATCGAAATGATTCAGTGTACGATTCTATTTAATAATTGAGGTTGAATCCAGTTTATATAAATAAGTGATCTCGTGTATCATTGGCTACGGTGAAAAAGGAGTAGTTGTGGGGGATAATCATCGGTCAACGTTAGGAAAATGTATTTTACCCTTAAAATATGAAGCAGTAAGGTAGGGAATAAATAGTATAACAGAAATTTTTTTAAAAAATTGCGCATTAAAGAATTTATACAATATAGATATGTTCATAACATACGCATAACGCACACACAAATTAATCAGAATTTAATTGAATGACTATTAAAACGTGCAGTAAACATTGACGAAGTCTCGGTTAAAAAAAGGCGAATGTAACAAACGAATAGAAACATCCGAGTGATTATTAATCAGTCGCATAACGTGGAAAACAAAAATATAGAATTTTCTTAATAGAAGGCAATCATTTAAATTTGCACCTCTGTTAAACAATTCTTGTTATATCAAGCGGTCGTTAGAAAGCAAAGGGTTAACAGTTGTAATTAAGTGTCAATATATTTGTAATAGAATCTTGTTTAAAAATATATACATTGCAGATACGAATATTTTAATGCAGTTTCTTAACTGCACATGAGTAAGCATAAGGAAATTCTCTCTCTAATCATTGCCACCATCCCACCTGTGTCGCTCCACAGCTCTTCCCGTTTCGTTGGAGGGACTCCCCCGACGCGACATTCTTCGGAAATGGGCACGACGGTCGCGCATTGTTGGTCCAGCAAGGATTCGACTTTTTGCTACTCGGTTTACCGGATGCCAATGGGATGAAAATTTGGTATTTCACACAGATGGAAAAATTTAAAAGGCATATCTTTACAATGACGCTGAACTACAGTCTTGGATCAGAATTTTAACTGGGTACATATATGCCCACATTCCTTAAGACCCTATGATCGAAGGCTTAGATCTATTTTAACTCAATAGCTGTCGGCGATGATAACTGCATTCCAGCTGAAACAATCAATGTGAAATTTCGAAAATCATACTTTCAGTGAATCTTTGTAAAGCTTGAATTTTACTGGATTTGCATATGCAATTTTGAAAATGTGAATACTAGAGATAGGAAATAATTGTATTAAATATTGCTATTTATTTGAATGAATCCCATTTCTTAATGAATGAAAGTTCGTATTATAACTTCCTCAATGCTTATTTTGCACGTTAATATATTTCTCAGTTAAAAGACTTCTACTGTTTATATCAGTATTTGCGAAATGCAAACCTGCATCTAGAAATTTACATATTTGGAGGAATATCTAGTTAAAATTTATTCTTGAGAAATTATTAATTGAATACCTAGTTGATAGTGTTGTTTCTGGATATCAAACTTCAATTTTAATAATAGAACCAGGGCCATGCCTTAGAATAAAATCCGGAAGTCGGTTCTCAATCCTGTCTTGTTCTCTGAATATTACGAGATCTCGCGCGAGAAAGCATAGATTAACCGAAAGTGGCATGTGCATCTATAATCATAGCGCAGGTGAAAATACTTTTACCCCTAACTTCTTCTGAAATAAAATACTTTCTATTTTATAATAGCTTGCTCAATCTGTTGAAAACTATAATAAATCTTCATTGCTAAGAACTACGTATATTAAAATATGTAAATTTTATTTGAGTCTGCATTGACCATCACCTAACAACGATTTTCATTTCGGTGTGCGATTCGTTCTGTAAATCTGAAACTCACCACAAAGTTGTAAAGCTAGTTCAGTGATAGTTCACTAAAAGTTTAGTGATAAAATTAAAGGGTTTATTTTTCGAAAGTATCTATTCTAAGACCATTTTGTCTAATTATTGGTTTGTATAGCTGCGCACTAATTCTGTGGAATGCAGAAGTGAAAATAAAAATTTTTATAGTTGACAGTTATTGAGTTAAATTTGATTTTTTTCGTATACATAGTTAGTTTAAATGGTGTAATCAATAAAGTGTCTGTAAATACAAACTTTAACTGTCTTACTTCTGGTAGACAGCGCACTCTACACAACTTTAAATTAGAAAATCAAAAGCACCCATTTCGAAAACTAAATTGCAAACTAAAGATACATAAAATATTTGATACTTCAGGCAAAGTTTAACTGCAGCTATCTGTAATGACTGTTAATCTTGTCCCAAACTCGCATGGATTAGAGAGTCAACAAAATCATTTTATCCCAGAAGAGCATCACATTTTGCTAAGAGTTTAGCAACAAAAATTAAATGCTGCTTGATTTTTTTTCACCCTTTAGAATCTTTGCCTTTTCCTTCGATTAGTTTACGAATGGCATATGACTAAATATGAAATTAGTTCAACTCTCTGGAGATGCAAGTTTGATTTAGAATAAATTAAAATCGGTAGTTAAATTTTTTTAACATTTAGAAATTAAAATAATAAACAATTTATTTTAGTTTTTAAAGTTCATATTGTTGAATCGGATCTCACGTCGTGAAGTTACTTAAGACATACCTATTTAACACACATAGAATATCGACTGTTCAATTGATGAAACTCATGTGAATGTAGAATCAAAATGGGCGCTTTAGTAAATTGTGAAAATACTTGGCATTATACATGACATTTTAAACACTTAAAATAAGACCGTGCAATTCTGTCTGAGTCTGTACTAATCATTGCCTCGACACGTTTTACATTGCTTTGAGCTTAAATGACTCCTGGTACTTTTATATTAGGCTTATCAAGGGTGTTATCAAATTAAAATACTTTAATAAAATGCGGTTTTTACAATGAAAGTGTGAGCAGAAATAAGTGAGCATCAACAACGCTCTGTAAAAATAATTTTAAAATTATATAAACAATATTTAGTATCTGGATAAGCTTTCGACCAAGAGGTTTTGGAATTTCCTACAAACAGAACAGATCGAATTGTAGGTTAAAAAGAATTTTTGGCCCTATCGTTCTTGTAGAATTTAAGAGACCTTAATATTTTTTTTAAATCGACAACGAAAGTTGTATTCTGATCATGACTGTAGTTCGCCTATACTGCCTGCTTTAGTGATTGCATATTTGTGCTTTCTGACTTAGTTTAACACACTGAGGCATTTCGTTCTTTTTAATTAGTCGCGTGTTTTTTGTTGCTCTGAAAAATGTTGCTTGGGGGATGTGAACTGTTCCAGAAATTTTAGATCGAAAAATCTTGAAACCACACGCATCATTCATCTTTAAATTTAAGTAACTGCTCCAAAGCTTTGTTAAAGGTAACATGGCTAGCGCAATAAGATCGTCTAACATAATAATATGGAAATTTAAAGACAATCAATGGAAAATTTTGCCAATTTTGCATAAGGTTTCATGTGATCTAAAATATTTTTAGATTTTAAAAGTTTTTTTCTTTTGAAGATGAAATAAATTGTGCACAAATTTGAATTTTCAGATTTCGTGCTGGGAAAAACATTTCACTTTCTAACTTGAACATATTTGCTTAAAATGTTAATAATTAACTTTTCTTTTTTTCACATTTCCAATGTAAAAGAAGTGCTAAATTTTTTTTAAGAAAAAGGAAACTGGTTCGAAAGTCATTTTTTGAAGATCTTATGAAACATTGCGCGTTTTTTCTTTAAAATAAGTTTCATCTTTTTGTACTATCCGATTAAGATGTAATGGTGCCCTTCTCACCTTGTAGACAACTAGAAGTCCTGGCGAAATTTAACAGATTAAGACATAAACGAAAAATGTGTGATCATTTTATGGAATCTGTAATCATCAAATACTGAATTGTAAAAAATTAGGTGAGAGGAAATGAAGTATAAAGATGAATGCAGTGTTCACGTTGGTAAATGATCGACAGCAATTGGTATTACTATTTAAAATATGAAAACGAAATTTCTAGAAAATATTTCCTCGGTTATTGTATTCCGAAAAATCTATAGAAAATATTTTATGCGATTCTTTCTCCTTTTATAGAAAATATTTATTACCAATTTTTTTTCATAGAACGTAGATATCGTAAATTAAAAACAACGGTTAAAAGAGGGAATTGCAAATTCTAAAGTCCATGGTACATTGAAAGGCCTGCAAAACGAGTTTAAATCTAAAAAAAAGATTATTTTTGATCATTTGTTTTGATAATTCAGTTTCCATTAAAAATATGGTAAAACTTCTAGTGTGCTTTTTCAAATGTTTTACAAGTTTGAATTGATCATATATGAAATTTAGAAGCTCAATAGGGAAAAGTGTGTTTTTTAAAAATGGAAACTAGCAATTTTGCTATTTTTAAACCACCAACATGGGCTGGGCGAAAAGACTGTCGCTGTTATTTAATAATCCCAGTCGATTTATCTGATGGGTTTGACAGTTGTTGCTCTTTTATTCAAAAAGTGAAATATTAAAATTAAAGGCCGATTGTGTAGACATTAAAAAAATTTTATACGGACTTTCATCCACTCAGTATCGTTCAGTTAGTCATGTTTTGCCTTTCAGGTGTTTTGTTTCTAAAATCTCTCGTTTATGAATGTATCTACTTTTTGGATTTTTTTTTCTTTCGCCATTTTATCCAGCATCTTGGAGTCTTAGTAACCTGGCTGTTTTGATAACGATTCATTTTAAGGGAAGCTCATCTTTTCCAAATTTTTTGTTTACTGATATCGATAGACTGCCATTTTACATGTTAGCACCAATGTTTTGCATTATCATTCGTAAATGGTTTTATTTTATCTTTTGCCTTCCTTTATTTGTTACTATTCCATTTGCTGGTAATTGCTTTACAGAAGGTGTTGTAATTTTGAGATCAAAAGTAGTTTTTTTATTTTACTTTTAATCGAGGAGGTTTTCTGTTTAGAATTGTTTACTATTTTAAATAAAATCTCTTTACTGAATAAATATTTATGTATAAAAGACTAGTGTACATGTCACTAAAATACTAATAGTCTCGTGGTGCTAGTTAATAAAACGTAATTAAATGTCTGGCCATTCTGAAGCCATATCTCAAATAACTGCAAGCTGAACGCCGCGCAAATGTTACGGGAAATTGTCTGGGCAAGGTTCGTCGTATCCTCAAAAAGGGTTCCATTTCATGAGAAGAAAGAAGACACAACAAAATTCAAATAAGTGTCAGCCAGAGCGATTGATCTAGCGCGAAAATAGCATAACTATCGGCAAATGACTAATAGCTATGAGTTATGAAAGGTGTAGTCGATCGATTTTCATAAGTATTAAATCGCAAAAATTATCTAAACTCTCAAAATTTTTTCTTGATAATATCCGTTTTTTTTTTAATTTTGATAATTTAAGTTTAATACTCAAACTGTTTAGAAGCAGCGATATGTTATTATCCAAAAATATTCACCAGTGTATTTTTGTCAATACTGATTTTTAAAAAAATGCTTTATTTTTAGTATAATTAAGAAGCAGAATTTCTCTTTAGTTTTCATTTAAAATATACATCACAAATAGCTGCACATGCTGATTCAATCGATAAAATATTTTTTAAAAAAATTCTGTCTTTCGACATTGCATTTTTTAAATGCATTGTTAGTATTTTAATTGTCCAAAAATGTCAAAGACGTCTAGTTATTTGTTCTTGCCAAGGAATGATTAAGTATTCAGAGAAATGAACAAAATCCAGTAGTTCTGAAAGGAACTTTTCTCATGATAGCAAGAGTTTTATTTCAACGGATGAGAAATGCAAATTACGGCATGTTAAACTTGAGACAATATTTATTTGAAATTCCAGATTTCTCCAAGATAAATGCACGAGTACGTATTCACGTTTTCTTTTTTTCATTGCTCGAATGATTTAGATTGAAAGATGGGTTCGGAGTGCTGTGCCCAAATTCTTCTGCCATTTTTTGTTGATATATGTAAAATTTATTCGTGTGAAATTTTTTAAAAGAGAAAATGTCCTAGTAGGAGCATTTTGAATACATGTAAGGACAGTATTTGGCATGAAAACATTTTCTGAGAAAAGTTCCCCGTGATATGTATTACCACTGAAAAGTATGTGTAAATATTATCTCAACATCCAACTATCTGGTTTACAGGGGATAAAATAAGCATCTTTCAGTTCATAAGAATTGAAGATAGCGAAATATGAATACGGAATCAAAAAAAAATTATTTTCAATTGATATGTTTTTTCTCGGGCAGTGGAATATTTTCTTGAAATTAGTTTTGAATCTGTCAAAAAATGTTGCTGTTAAACCTAATATGATTAGCGCGATTAAATTTTGATTTGAGTCAGAATCAATTTATTGATTTGCCTTAGATATTACTCTCACCGAGTTCAAGAAAAAGCAATAAACACTTATACTCGAAATTATAAATATTTTATCCGAAATGATCGAGATTTGAATTCAGTTCTTGAGTTTTAATCTAAAAGGCGTTGTGGGTGCAATCTAGTGGAGTTATCTTAGAATTTTCCCTCGTGAAGCATTCCATAAAGTATATTCAGCAGGATTCTTTTTAAATTTTTAATATTCTGCAAAAATATTTCTTTGATATATTTGATATTTAATGAAAACTGGGCAATTAAGATAATGTTTTTATTTGTTAAAATAGCTTTTTACTTAAACCACTTTCTGAGGAAAACAAGACAATAACTGAGAGATGCAGAAATATGCAGATTCTTTGACCCTGCACAGGTAGCGCGGATTACAATAGTGACTTTAAGTGAGTTTGATGTTTAAAAAGTACTTAATAAGGGCCTTGTTATGTTTAAAGTTGATTAAAGAATGTTGATTAATTATTTTGGAGTTTTATTTTAATTTGAAAATGGACTACAATTGTAATCCGCGCGACCTTTTACGTGACTTTATAGAGCGCGACCAGTGCAGGGTTATTAAAGTCTTTCGCAGCATTAAGCGAGAATGCCAGCGAACTTGAAATCTCGAATATTGAAAGATCCGTCTGTTTTAAATACTAATGCTTTCTTATTTCCCTGATAAGAGATTTTGTAAACTGTTTGGTATTCTGCAAATTTAAATTCATACCTGTTAAGTGAAGTGAGGTGAAGAGATTGTGCTTTGAAATGAAGTGAGCTCTCTTCTGTTTTTTGTTAGTTGGAATAAAGTTGAGTGTTCGTGCGTGTGAGTTTTTTTGTGAGTTATTTTTTGAGTTTTATGAGTTTTACCACTGAGCTATCAACATCTGGTCCGTCGAGCCGGAGTAATTAAGTAAATTATGCGACTGAGATTCATTTGAGAAGAAATGTTTAGGAATTGCATAAAGGAAGACCTCAAGCAGGTCGCAGAGGAGTTCTGCGACAATGTGCCGTCAAATGCAAAGGTAAGCGAACTAAAAGAGCTTATTTTAAAATCCAAAGCATATGAAAATGATAAAGATTTTGTATTGGACTATGTTAATAGTATCGTGAGTGAAAGAAAGTCTCACGAAGAGACAAGTATGAGAACTCTTGAAATTGAGAAAATTAAAATGGAACGAATAAAACTCGAATTGGAATTGTCGAAACCCCACTCGAGCTGTAATAGCAGCAAAAGTTTAGATGAAACATAGAGTGATAGGCACAGTTGCTCATTGGATGTTTTAATTAAAAGTATTAAAATCTTAACAATTAATGTTCCTAGGAAGCCAGAATCGTGGGGATTCTTTTTTTTCGTCTCTAGAAAGAGCCTTCGTTACGAAAAATGTGCCTGATAATCTAAAAGCAGAAATCCTTTTAAATCTACTGGGTGAGCGTGCATCTAATATTATTGTTTACATAAAGGATGACGAAATAAATAATTACGAGGTAGTGAAATCGATAGTTCTGAGAGAGTTTGAACCCACTGCCCAGGTTTGTTTGGAAAATTTCAAGAAGGCGCAACGTATAAATGAATCACATGTGCAATTTGCCTCGCGGCTTTCTACAAATTTCGAGTACTATTTAAAATTAAGAAAAGTTACCGAGTTTGAAACTCTAAAGCAATTAATTGTTTCGGATAAGATATTCCAAACTTTGGATAAAGAAACAGCAGCGCATATAAGTATAAAACAAGGAGAGAGTTGGTTCGCGCCAACGGAGCTTGCAAAACAATGTGATTTGTTTTTTACTTCTCGTGGAAAACCTTTAAACGAAAGTAATTTTGTTAGAGGTTACAAAAATACTACTAAAGTATTTCTATCGGATTCAAAACCTGCAAAAGATGCATATAAAGTATTCTTATCGGATGTTAGGACTGCAAATTGTGCATTTTGTAATGAAGCCCATTTTTTGGCTAACTGCCAGTCTTACTTAAAATTAAGTGTACAGGAAAGGGTAGAATTTGTAAAAAATAAGAAGTTATGCTTTTGTTGTTTGAACCCGCATCTAGTTTCAAATTGCAGATCAAGGATTAATTGTTTTTGCAGGCGGCGTCATCATAAGTCTTTGCATTTTCCAAAAATTAATACTGCTGAGAGCGAAAAAGAATCTATTTCATCGATAAGAAATAAAAACTCGAAGGGCGTGGCTTTAACGGTCGATTCTAACCAAACTGCTGATTCAGCAACCTTGAACGCGAACGCGGAAGAATTCGTCTATAACGAGAAAATATTTATGAGTAGTTTTTCAAATAAAAAGAATACGGTGTTGCTATCAACTGCAGTATGTTATTTAATGGATGAGGCAGGAAATAAATACAAAGTTAAATGTTTGCTGGATGTGGGAAGTGAATCAAATTTTTTATCTGGTGATTTAATTGAGCTTTTGCGTTTAAAACGAGAAAGAGCTAATGTTCTAGTTTCAGGAATTAATGATATATCCTTGACAATAAAATTCAGAGTGAATGCATCTATTTGTAATGAGGATAACAGTTTTATCAAAAATTTAGATTTTCTTGTAGACCCAAGAATTTCTACTGGTAAAACTCCTTCTAATGCTATTGACATTTCAGGACTAGATTTTTCTAACGTAAATTTGGCTGACAACAATTTTAATCTACCCGAGAAAGCTCAAATGTTACTTGGAGCCGAGATTTTTTATGAGCTGTTAAGACCAGGCCAAATTCGCATTAATAATTCTAATCTTATTCTTCAAAACACTGTTTTTGGTTTTGTAGTATCGGGAAAAATTCCTACAGAGGGAAAGAATAGGATTCATTGTGGACTTATAAGGGACGAAACTAATTTAGACAAAACACTTAGAACATTTTGGGAAATCGAGAGTCTTGAGACTGAAAAGCCTCAAAATAAAGAAACATTAATTTGTGAAGAACATTTCGCAAAAACTTTCACACGAGATGAATCTGGTAGATACGTTGTTAAAATGCCTTTGAAAGAAGATCCAGTTACTTTGGGAAGTTCCAGACAGATTGCATCTAAAAAACTAAATTCCTTATGGAATCGATTAGCACAAAAGCTCGAGTATTTAAAGTTATATTCGGATTTTTTGAGAGAATATCAGCAGTTGGGTCATATGATTGAAATCCATGAAAATGAGGAAGAAAAGGGATCATATTACATTCCCCACCTTGGAGTGTACAGAGGATTGGAGAAAAGTAAGTCAACACCCTTAAGAGTTGTATTCAATGCTTCTTCGTTAACCCCTGAAGGGAAATCTTTAAATTCTATACAATACAATGGGGGCGTCATTCAAGAGGATTTGTTTTCAATTATGTTACGATTTAGAAAACACAGTTTTGCCTTCACTGCCGATATAAAGAAAATGTATCGAGCAATTGCAATTCATCCTGATCAAAGAAAGCTACAAAGAATATTGTGGTAGGAAAGCCTTCATGAACCTATAAAAACTTTCGAGTGGACTACAGTAACATACGGAACAACCAGTGCGCCTTTCCTGGCAATGAGAACCCTGAGACAACTTGCGCTTGATGAGGGAAAGAGATATCCTGCAGCAGCAATAGTGTTAGAGAATGATTTTTATATGGACGATGTACTTTCCAGATCTGATTGTATAGAATCTGCAAAAGCGCTCCAACGAGAGTTGATTGAGATATTGGGTAGAGGAGGGATGGTTTTGCATAAATGGTGCAGTAACAACGCAGAGCTTGCAGTAAATAGCGAATCATATCCATGCTCTTATGCAGAAGAAACCAAAGCGCTGGGTGTTATTTGGAAATCAAGAGAAGACTGTTTTGCCTTCAAGGTGTCGAGTGAAGATATAGGTGTGACAAAACGCCAAGTTTTGTCAACCATAGCTCGTATTTTCGATCCACTCGGTATTTTGGGTCCAATGGTTGCAAGAGCAAAAATATTTTTGCAACGGCTATGGCTACTAGAGTTAAACTGGGACGATCATCTACCTACAAGGGAAAAGGACGAGTGGTTACGATTTTCATCAGCCCTTCAATTTATCAATAGTGTTAGAGTAGAAAGGTGTATATTACTACCGAGCCCAGTTTTAATTGAAATACATGGCTTTGCAGATGCGAGTGAAGTCGCTTATGGAGCAGTGATTTACTGCAAATCACAGTCAAAGACTGGTGAAATGTCTGTAAAATTGGTTGCTAGTAAGTCCAGAGTGTCACCCTTAAAACGTCTGACAATTCCAAAATTGGAACTTTGTGCAGCAGTTCTACTTTCTAAATTAGTGGTTAGAGTGATTTCCGCCCTGAAACTTAATATAACCAACACTTATTTGTGGTCCGACTCCATGATTGTTCATGTTGGCTGCAAAAAGAACCTTGTCACTTAAAAACCTTTGTGGCAAACCGAGTTGCATCAATACAGGCAGCAACCAAGGTGAACCAGTGGAGACATGTATCTTCTCACAATAACCCAGCTGATTTGATCTCGAGAGGTGTGGATCCTGACAAACTGTCTGAGAACTCTTTGTGGTGGAATGGTCCTGAGTTCCTGCCGGTAGAGGCTATCCAGATAGGGAAATCCCATCAGCCACTTTCCAGAATGATTTTTTTGAGGAACTGGCCTTCACTAACTCCAATGACTCTAATTATTTTTCTGTGTTTAATAATGATGCTTGTGATCTTGTTCATAGTTTGATCAATTTAAGTAATAACTATTGTAAAATAATCCGTATTTTTAAAAGATCTATATCAAAGGTATGTTTATTGCCTATTGAAGAATGATTATTCTTGTGTATTGTGTTAAAAGGTATTCCTTGTATTATTAGCTACTTGTTTAGAAGTCAATTTCAACAGTGTAATATTTAATATTTTACTGTAATTTATAATGTTTAAAATTTTATTGCAATTTAATATTTTATTGTATTTTAATGAAATTTTGTTCTTTGTGTGAGATGATTAACAATTAGTTGAATGTGAACATGTCAACGGGCGGCGGAATGTTAAGTGAAGTGAGGTGAAGAGATTGTGCTTTGAAATGAAGTGAGCTCTCTTCTGTTTTTTGTTAGTTGGAATAAAGTTGAGTGTTCGTGCGTGTGAGTTTTTTAGTGAGTTATTTTTTGAGTTTTATGAGTTTTACCACTGAGCTATCAACAATACCTTCCACTGAAATATTGCGGGATCCTTTTTTATTGCATTAGACCGTATTGCACTTCTAAAGAATTATAAAATTCCCTCCCGCTGCTACTTCCTGAAATGCATAAGCTTCAACCATCTGTTAAAGATTTAAAGGACCGTAATATTAGAAGGCAATACTACGATTTTTTTAGCATATCTCTATTCATGTTTAAACACACGTCTCTTAATATTTCAAAAGTCATATTTTCATTTATGGTGAGGAATGGAAAGTATTTAGAAATGACGCTTGCAATGGATTTTTTTCTCTCCATTTAGATTCTTTTATATTTTAAAACTATTAAAGTTTCTTGTCCTAGAGAGGCCTTTTTATAGCATTTATTGCTATGTACATGATAAAAGGCGCATTAGAATCAATGCAATAATTTTTCACTTCTTATTTTTCTAGAAATAGCTATATACCTCAGTGTGATGCCCAGTACCATTTGAGGAAAAATCGAGTTCTAAATATAAAATTTAGTGCAGAAAACATCAACTTTTTAATTCTTCAAAGCAAATGCTCAAAGCATCTTCTGATTTGGGGAAAATAACAGAATGTGAAAACTGTTTCAAATTCCTTTGATTCGTTTTTCATGTATTGCCTTTTGGATATCTCATAGTCAGAGCTTAATATAAATTTACATTCTACCATCTCATGGCAGATGGTTATTCTTTCATTTACATTAAATAATTAGATAACTTAAAAACTCTTATTTTGCCTTTCCCAGAATTCTTCCTTGTTTTTCCCCTGAAAGCATTCGATGAGAATTAAAAATTTTACAGTTTTCTAAAAATTTATCTCGCACAATTTATTTAAAAGAAACAGACTTAACTCATCTCTCATCTTAAGTGCATTAAAACGATATCCAATATATTAGAAAAACGGTATTAATTTGAAACCATCAAATTTAGCAAAAATCGGTCATCCGCCTATGGATCTTAATTATTTTAAAAACCTTAATTTGTTCATGTATTCGTGGAGGTTACTTTCGCTGTTTTTGCATTTAAACAAAAAGGCTTTTATTTCTTTCAATGATAGTAAAGACTTCTTTTTCGAAAGAAAATTAATATTTTCCAATGTGGCGTCAAATATACCCTGTCTAATTTTCTACATCTTCAAACAATGAAATCTCAGATGAATGTGAATCGTGAATAACCCAGTAAAAAGGGGAAATTGCGGGGATTATATTTCATTAAAAATAACTTTTAAAACTTCCCATGTTTTAGCATCCAACTCAAATGTATTGCAATGTGCTTAGGATGTTCTCATATTTTTACATATTTGTAAAGAAGATATCTTAAATATTCAATAAAATGTTAAATACCTTCATATACTGATGCATTCTTCTCGGTGGAATTATTTGCTAGCGACATACCTTCATCGAGTAACTGTGAACTTGCACTTGCTGCATTAAGTGTAATTGTCTTTCACTATCATGTTCCCTTGGTTCAAGGATATGGTGCACTGGCTTGAATGGTGCCACAAAGAGTGCAAAGGGTTAATTCTTGATGCTATGTTTGATCACAACAATAAGCACTTCTTTTTTTAGTCGTGAAAATGGTTAAAGAGCAAAATTTAAATTCACGGGCAACATCGAAATTAAGATGAAATTCGACATCCTTTTTTTTTTTTTCGCATTATGATTCGAGCTCAGATATGACCTTTCACCCAAAGGGAAATCATATTTGCATAATCGGATGAATCGTGAATTGACAATTAGGGATGAATTTAATGGTTGTATATGTAAAGAAAATTTTGAAACTTCAATTTTTCAAACAATAATAATTTTTTTTATTTTTTTTGCTTGGAATACAATTTTTTTATTTTCGCAAAATTTGATACACCCGGGTATTGTAATAATTTATTGAGTAAAATATACGCAGTTTGAAAATATTTATCTAGTATACCATACTTCGAATAATTGCACTGAACTGTATTTGAAATCAAAATTAATTTTAATTACCATATATTTAATACTACTTTTTAAATTCTGTTGTCGGAGAAAAATATTATCATTAATTTTGCAAGCAAATATTTAGGGAATATTTTTAAATGGGCTTTTAAAAACCGTAACTTAAGTTTAAAAATTTTTTGAAATTGAAAAATTGCTAATCATTATATCGAATTAATTAATTATAAATTCGAAAATGGCAATTTCTTTTACAGTAAACATTCTAAATTTTGTGTAAAAATATATTCTTAATGTCACATATAGTGTCTATTAAAAAGATGTATTTGTCAAGGAATCGGTAATTTAAGTGTTGCCATAGAAACGGGAATTATAATTAGAAAGAATTCTTTCTCATTCAATAGCATTTGGCTGTATCAGTAAAACTTTTTCCTTCTGGAATATTAGACTGCATGAAATGGGAAAACATGAGTGTGGCATAACTATACTGCTTGTTGTCAATAGTAAAATGAGGCTGCTCATTTAGTTTTGCAACTGCGTAGATGAAACAGATCGTAGGCCATTGTTTCAGATTTACGCATTGGCATTATTTCGCGAAAGTTCATTTTAAATATTCAAATATGCTATTCATATTTACACCAAACATAATAAAAAAATTATGAATTTAAAAACAAAACTATAACATGTTATAATAACATTTTATATTAACTTTACATGTTTATATCATCTTAAGAAATGCTTTTTAGTAGAAAATATTAAAATATTTTTGTTACAAGCATTATATATTTTGCATCTTTGTCATTTAACATTCTAGATTTAAAAAAATATTGAAGAAAAAAATTTGAGACTCAAAACAAAGTTTTGAAATTTTAAAGGGTTCCAAAATTTTTTAAATTCTGTTGTTGAGATTCTGAAATAAAAAATATTAATATAATCAGTTTGATTATTTACTAAAAAAGCTGGGATACCAAAATGTAATATATAGAATTTTGAAAATGAATTGAATTTTTTTGTGCTAATGTACTTTTAAACTTTCGCATTGGATTTTTTATTTTTGTGCCTGCGAATTGACGTTTCTGTAAAGTTATATGAAAAGCATTCTATAAGCGTAAGGCTCGAGGGCTTGAAATTAAAAAAAAATGCTCTGCTTAGTATTTGCATGAAAGTATTTCAGAAACGCTCAATTTTACAGCTGGCAATAAAACCATTTTGTAAAACTTTTAGCGTGTCTCTTCAAAAAAGTATTGTGCTCAATATTATGTTTCAAAACGTTTCAAGACTAATTTTTTTTAGCATGCATCTGTTTGTATTGCATTTACATACTATAAATATTTCCTTTTTTAACTATTTGAAATGTTAGTTATACATTTCAATTATAAATGTAAATATGAAAAAAGTACGTTTAAAAATTCTACAAAATATAAATGTTTACAATTTATATGTATTATAATAAAATAATTCTTCATTATATTCATATTTGTCATTGTATATGAATATTCTGTAAATTGTGTCATATTTGGCATAGTTTATAAAAATGTGCCAAATTTATCTTGAAGAATTTTGAAATTGGATACATTTAAAATATTAATGCTACATTTTCGAAAACTGCAACATCATAAATTATTTAATAGTTTTAAAAAATGCCACAAAATGCACAGCTGGTGTTTTTCATGTACTTTGTTAAAATACTGTGTAATTTGTGTTGGAATTCTTTAAAAACTGAATGACTGCTGCTCAGGAACTAAAAATACTCTGTGCACTGTCACTTGAAAACTTTTCCTCGGACCTTTCATCAAGATTTATTGTCTGCTGGCCGGACTGAAACAACTGGCTGATGAGATCGCTGGACTGGAAAATGTCCTTTGTAACACCTTAGTGACGAATATTATGTTCGAGATTCATGTTCAGGTGACGTGAAAAAACCCTGATTTAACTGTGAAGCTCTGTAATGTCAATAAGGCATCTTTCTATTGATGGCACAGCTACTCTCAAGCAACACTCTTTCATAGAAAGGTTTCAGAATATAGAAGGTGCTTAATAGATTCGTTTCTTTTGAATTTCTGAGCTCGATAGTCGCATTTACTGCTGGAGCCTTTGGTTGAAGAGTTCACCTACCAATGTGTCAACTAATCTGTGTCACGGAGAATCTCTGATGGACAGAGGACATCTTTGGGCATAATACAGAGAGAGATACATGTTATGCCAAGGACATTTTCCTGTGAAGAGAACGTGTTGCCTTCTATTTACATGCCTTGCACATTAGTAACACCATAGTCCAAAATCCGTCTTCAAGCAGCAACAACAACAACAAAAAAAAACTTGCATCTACACATTATGAAGAAAACATGTATCTTTCTGACAATGACGTATCTCTGTCAAATAGCAACCATTCTTGGAAATTATGCGATACACAGAAGCTTTAATGTGCGATATGCAAACTTGAACTGAAACGTCAGTGGTTACAAAACCTGCTGAAAAGCACGAGAGTGACATTGAATAAAATTGTCCATCTGCCTATGCATCATGGACTTGCTCCGTAACGAATCTCTGCTGCTCTCGCAAAACCTCTTGAACTCTGTACACAAAGAGATATAGGGCCAAAGACTCTTTCCGCGTTCAGAACATATTATCCAGCAATCTGCATTCAGTATAACAGAACCAACGAAATCAACGCTCCAGTGAATTGAAGTTCATTGTCTCTTCCATCTGTAACCTGCTTTTAGTGCATGCATATCAAATGACTTTTATTGCCTGTATTTGAGAGCATACCAAAGACAGTTCTAATAGGCGGTGGAGAAAGACAATTATGAAGTCACTGTGCCCTCACTATATATTTAGCTGCTCATAAATCGCCTGTTAAGCTTGATTGTGCTAGAGTACAGACCTTAGCCGGTCAAGTCCATTAACTAGTAAATCGCCTCCAGCCGCCCCGTATGTCTGTGGGCTAAGGAGGAGGGTATAGAATGAGAGAATGAAGTGTGGTAACATTCGAACTTATGTCGCACCAACTGAGGGTCAGCAGAGAGAGATTTGCCACATCAAGAATCTCGAAGAAAAATTTAAAAACAACCGCCTACCTTCTGGAACATTTCGAGTTGCCAACTCAACAAATACTTCTTCTGCATGTGTACCAGTCTTTAATTTATCAACCACCTCTCATCCCATTTGACAACTAATGTAAATAAACTTTTTCTGGAACTTTCACATGGACATCCATTAATTCATTCCATTAAATGAGAAACTCTTATTTCAACGCAACAATAACCTTCAGATTATGTGCATTTTATGACCAATAAATGACACTAGACATTGTTTTGAAGATACTTAAATGATGAATATGAATGTATAAAGATTGTTTTTGTACCTACTCTCTATAAGGAAATGACTATGGTGATGCAGTTTTCAGAAATGATAGTATTAATTGGATAGTCACAGTTATAGAATTTAACATCTAGTAACATACTACCTTTTATAAACTATTTAGCGGGAAAAAAATTACCAGAATTTTCCTTTTAAAAATGGAACGTCTTATTTTATTAATCATATGTGTATTAAACCTTTGTACTTTTATACTGTAATTTGCATTGGCACAAAAAATCATTTAATAATATGTATACTTTTGAAGGAAGTGTAATTTTTGAGCGAGGTTTCAAATTTGAATATTAACTTTTCTTTTGTGAAAAAACAAATAAAAAAAAACAAATACTGAAATTTTATTTAAACTCGCAACATAACAAAGCACTAAAATAAAATCAATTTGTAATTTTATTCAAAAGTTGAAAAAATAAGCATTTCCGACTTAAAAAAGGCTTATTTCTTTTAATATAAGGATATTTTTTCTATTGAAACGTTTACAAATTTGATTAAATGAAATGCTTTTCAATTTGGTATCCCAGTTCTGTAATTATGTTTTTGAATTCTAAATAAATAAAAGAATTCCTGAATCCATTGTATGAACTGCATGGGCCGAGCTGCTCTGAAAGTAAATCCAAACTTCTGGGCATGCTCGGATTTCATTTGGAGATTACACAATATCTCAATCAAGAAATATTCTGTAAACAGGTAATTAATAGATAGTCTTATTTCTATCAATCCTTATAGCCTCCCGATTTGCAAATTTAAAATTCTTAACTTCACATTTTATTTTAAATTGTAGTCTATTGTATATATATATTGTATTGTACTGTACGTAGAATTTCCAAATATGACAAATAAAAAAAATTGAAACCCATGCAGTTTTACTGAGAATTTTAAGTTTTTGCTTGTTGAACTGTTTGATGTATAGGTTTCAGTGATTTTAAATTAAGATATTAACTGTTTTATGTGATATAATTTTATAAACACTTATAAACATTATAAACATAGTATATAATATAAAGAAATTTTGAAAGTGTAAAATTTTGTCTTTAAACTATTATTGCTGTGTCTGGGAATGAAAAAGATATTTAAAAAAGAAAAAAAAGAGAAGAGAAATAAAAAAATATGAAGAAAAAAAAGAATTATGGAAAAAAAGTGAAAGAAAAAATAAAAAAAAACCAAAGAAAAAATAGAAAGAAAAAAAGAAATGAATATGGAAAAAATAAAGAAAAAATAATAAAAAAATAAGATATGGAAAAAAATAAAGCAAAAAAAAAAAGAAAATACAAAAGAAAATGGAAAAAAAAAAAATTAAATCACTCCCTTTAAATAATATGAATTTTGTTGCAAATATTTTGATATGCTTTATCAAATTTGTTACTTTGTGATTTTTACATTGTATACTTGAGATGTGCTATATTAGAAAAAATGTGCATGTATATCTTATCATATATAAATTCCTTAACCTTTTAACTGGGTATGACGCAATATTTCAATGCAAAACGAAATGAATATACATTAATAACCCGGTTAACAGGCTAAAGAAAAAATTGTCTGCCATAGAAAGTTTCAAAATACCCTAAAATACAAGTTATTAAGTATTACCTTAATTTCTTGTCAAAGCAAATTAAATAATGACCTAGAGGGAAAAAAAAGTTAACCGCATTTCTAACCGTGTTAAAAATTGCGAATACATTGCTCTAGATGAGTAATAATTTTGTAATACATGTTAAAAGTGTGGCTCAAATTTTATTGGTCAATATTATTGCATGATTATACGTTCTTATATTTATAGTGATTTTAATTTTTTTTAATATGCTAATTGTGTACTTTCACTATATCCTGAAGAAATTAATAATTTTCAAATGTCATTACTTTTGAATTACAGTATAATGGCAGGCAATTTTTCCTTTTGAAAAAAAAAATTGGAAACCTTATTTTCTAATTCTTGGAAAATTATATTCATTTAAAAGCTCATTAAAAAGAGAAAAACGATAAATTTTTAAATAGACATTATGCTATGTTATTCTTAATAAATTATATTAAAAATGTAAAGTTTTTCCTCAACAACAAAATACAAATTTTTCAATGCTACTTTGTATTAATAAAGATGCAATTATTCTCGTTATATGAAATGGAATTTATAGTTTCTGAAAAAAATGAAATGAAAAAATGAATTGAAAAATGATTTATTAAATTAGGAATTTTATATTTAAGTGGACAAGGGGATTATTTTGTAACATTAAACTATTATTACATTTGCTAAAGTACTTATTTTTTTCATAATAATAATGATCTTTAGTTTTCAACGTTAGAACTGGCTACTTGAGCAACCTCATCTTTTTCCAGTTTAGTTTGATTTTTGTATGTGGTCTTAATCCTTCCTGTAAGTGTGAACATGGCACATTTTTCGGAATCGTATTTTCTAAAATGGTGTAATCACAACTTTGTACCACGATAGCCACACCTTGTTTGCGACTCCGAAAGAAAAATATCTAGAATTAATAAATAGTTGATCTTGATAGAAACCTTTTTAAAATTTAAACGAACTCTCATCTTTTAATTCTTAAAAAAATTTACAGATTTTTTTATCCTTCGTACTTATGCTTGTTGATTAATATTCACAAATCATAAATATTCTCCCAGTTCCTTTGATTCTTTGTCGCTTCAAGTACAATTCACTGCATGATCAGTCAAATCATAAAACTGAATCTTCTTAAAATTAAAGGATCTCTGAGTGAAGGATCGTGGAATAACAAGAAATTTTATTGAAATCTGATGCGATATTTTTCAGTGTTAAATGCAACGTCATTGAAAGACAATTTAGATCTCCTAGCCTTTTTGTAATTTTCACATTATATTTTTTAACATGGTAACTTTATCCAAACACTTCAAACTACATCACCATTCGAGACTGACGTGCAAAATTTGTTTAATGAGTTTTTGTTCATTCTATTTTAAACTGTGATGAAGTATCGGTTGAGTATCGGTTATCTCAAAAAAGGGAGAAGAATGCATATGTTATAATTGTTCTTGTTTTTGATTAAATATGAATCTGTTTTCAAAGAACTGATTAGTGCCCCACTCCATAGATTGTGATGAAATTAGCTATTGAGTTTTCGTTTGAGAGGTCGTCAGTTGAAAATTCGACATTTCGCTTTATCTATTTAGTAGCGCTGTATATATTTTCAAATTCATATGGCTCTCTCAAAATGAAGTGCTCTGTTGTAATTTCTTCAATTTTTACAAGGTCAAATGAATTAATAACGCAACACACATAAAATATTAGTTTAATGAATGTTATCTTTATATTATATGGCGAGTTTTTGAAATTTATTATAGATGCAGAAAATGTTCTTAAATTACAATTCTTTGTTAGATGTTTTTTAATTTATAGCCCCTGATTTTCTTTTTATCCCTTCAACATAAAGCTTGTTCTGAGTAATTGCGGTTAATAGTTTCATGAAAGCTACTTTCTTTTATATTAATAAAAAAGTTCTAAAATTATTTATTAATAAATTATGTTAAACAATTTCATGATTCATTGGCAGATGATTCCACATTGTGGTAGCAGGATTGAAATTTTGATTTGTTGCGTAAAATTTTCAGTCTGTTTGTAATCGAATAAATTATTATTTTTCTTTTAATAAAATGATTATTATTTATATTAAATTTACTATTATTCATATTAAGAATTTGGTGTGTATGTTGATCAATGATGAAATCATCATTGGACAATATTGGACAAGTGAATGGTCATTGGATAATAATGCTGAGTTCTCTCAAATATATTTCTAGATCCATTTTGACCAAGTAATAATTTTTAAATGAAAAAATAAAATTATTTTTTTTTCCTAAAGAACGGTCATATACGATAGCTTTGACGCAATCATTATTCAAAAACTCTCGCGGTTTCTTTCGAATACGCTTTGAAGCTGCCTGAAATTCTTTCTAAGGAAACATTTGAGCTAATGGTCAGAAAGAAAATTGATTTTAATTTCTCATATCAGTAACAAGATAAAATTGTGAATATACTTAAATCATATTCATAGATATTCCAAGTTCTTTTTCTATAACTTTGGTATAAAACTTTCTATTTTTAGAATAAGTGAGTGAACTTCACTTTATGCATTTGTACAATTAAAACTACAAATTCATCTAGGAATTTTTTTTGTATTATTAACCCTATATACCATGCACCACATTAAAAAGTATTGTTTTATCATACATAAAATAGGCAAGTTTTCATATGGTTTTTGTTCTAAGGTTAAAATTTTTTTGTAAAGTAAAGTATCGGCGAGACATTCATATGATCGAATTTTTCAAAAGATAATTTTTTTAAATTCTATTCCACACTTATAAAAGCAGCGGTGTGACTATACGCTTGTGATATCCAAAAAGGAAGAAGAAACGATTGCGGCACAATTATAAACGCGGGATTTAACGTAGACTAATTCATGTCAAAGTGTCTGATGTGGTGGTTGAACATTATCTTCATATTTATTTCGTCTAAATCGTGTTGCAATTATGAAAATATATCTTCTATGCAGTTTTGAAAGGATTGTGGATTACTTGGATTAGAAATATAGATGTCTATTTGATAGATGAGCCCTTCCTTATAGAGATAGAAAAATATTTTTTTTTCTATTGGTAAAGGATTCTATTTCTGAAACCACTGAAATAATAAATGCTTGTTTCTCTGTAGTAAAATTAGTAATCGCGCGCATCCAGCAACATTTTGTGTCGTTAACCTCAAGATTAAATGAGAATAAAAGATTTCATTTAGTTTGAAAGTTTACTACCCAATATTATTTGGCGACTAAATTGATTTTCCGAAATGACTGGAGATTCATAAAACGTTAATAGTTAGGAAAAGATTACATTTTTTCGCAGTCGTATTTCGTATTAGTAAAATTGGGAGAAAAATAAAATTGAAATTTTATTTTAATGATCATAGAAACATTAGGTTATCCTTAAATTCCAAATTTGACGACTAAAATGATTGTTTTGTGCTAATAGATATGAGATTTAAATGAATTCCACTGCTCGAAAAGAACTTCCCCGTTTCATTTCAATCCTGAGAACAGAAGACGGGTTGCTTTGAAGTTAAACAAGTTTTGAATGCAGAAATTTATCTAATCTTTACATTTGTAACTTGAATATTTTCTAAGCTGGTGTATTGTTTGTCCTTGACCTGGAAATTAAACGGCACTCGAATAATTAGTTTAAACATAAATTCTGAAGGCGGGTCGTTTTTGTTCCTAGAGCTCCGGGAATATGATCGAAGCTCATTCGTTTTCAGTTTTAGAAATGCACTGTAAGCATTCTTTTCTTTTTCAATCTTGGAGATTTAAAGCAAATCGTAGCCTAGCAGAACATATAGAGTGAAATTTCCTATTCTATGAGTACTATATTCGAATACATTTGGAAGCTTTAAATTTTTACAACGGAACAAAAACGAACGTGAAATCTTTTACTAATTTGAATCCGGACGCTTTCGAAATATATATATATATTTTTTTTTTGCAAAATCTCATTTACTAATAAGTTACTGATTTTTTTCTAAGTTACTGATTAAGTTACTCATAGTTTCTTTAAACGTGTTTACAAATTATACCTTTATGCAATAGTTCTAGCGCTTCTTATTATTTCAGTGTTGAAAAAAAAACCTTTGCTGCTTAGATTATTTCCTGTTTGTGGTTTGACGCATAGAATAATAGATTTCCTATTATGTTTGACATTCATTATTATTCTATTTGAGATGAAATTACATTTCAGTGATCATGTCGTATTCAGATACAAATTGCACATTTAAGAAATTCCACACATCAAAACTACCGATGAAAGCATTTTTTGGAACAAATTTATCGAATTCAAAAAGAAAAATTTAATTAAAAAAGAAAAAAAATTTCAAGAGCATATTAAAAGTATCAGTCTCTAGAAACTCATTTCATAAAATACTTGTGAGAAAATGTTCAGTAAATTTATCGAATTCACTTGTAGACAGGTTGCTACTTTTCAATTATTACATTTTTACAATATTTCTTCGGGTCAATTTCTCGAAGAAATATCATAAAAAACGTAAATATGTATTCACTTTCACGTAGACTTGCGGCTGAGTGTGGAGAAACGATTCTGACGCTTTCCATTTGGTGTAGCTCTACGAAATAAGATCCTTTTATTTTCGGGAATTCATATATTGTAAATAAAGAATGTAATTCATTTGGAGTATAAGAGCTGATTAAATATTTAACAGGTGCAAATGTTAAGCTTGGAACTGCAACTTTCCATACTTCTTACGTCGTTTAAGCAGATCAATATGTAATAGGCCTTTATTTTGGGTTCAGTTTTCGTTTAAGGCAGTCTCGCACTTCAGCAGAAAAACTTTATCAAGAAAACTTGTTAAATAGAATAAAATACATAAAAATGAGAAAGAAAAAGACATTTATGTCTTCGTTATGCTAAGCAGGAACCCGCCGATATTTGTTCAATTTTCCGCTGGTATTCTCGAAACTCAACTTGTATGTCTGGTTGAATAGGAACAATTTTCTGTCTAATCCATCTAAATGTTGTCGAATAATCACCTGAAAGTAGTATTTCATTTCATTTTTAAATATATCAAAAAAATTATTTTGTTGTTTTAAATGCACTTTTACCAGTAGAAAGGGATTCTTTCCGATTTCGAAATTAAAATGTAAATGCATTTATTTATGTAGTACAAATAAAAATTTCCAAAGTGAGCATTGAAATGGTTTTCCAACTCCTATGCTCAGAAAACCTTTGAAAGTGAACCGGAAGTATTGCCTTAAACACACACACACACACACACAAAAAAAAAACAGTTCAAAGTTCAAATTCAGGTTTCTAATGTTGCAAAGGAAATATTAATATTTTTCTTTTGTAAAAGTACTACTAACATTGGAAATGTGAAAAAAATTCTGAAGAGGTTTATCTAGTTCTTTATTAATATGATGTAATGTTTCTTTTGCTAAAAGTATAAATTTTTCATATATTTTTTAAATTCTTCATATTAATGATAATTGTTCATATTTATTAGAAATTATTCTATTGACATGAAAATTAAACGAGAAATTAGTGGGAGAAAAATATTTTTTACAAGTTGATTTATGAAAGAGAAACATTCCCCTGGTTTTATTGTTTATTGTCTTGGGGTTAAGCTAACATCAATAACATCCAGTAATTACTATCCGACTTTCAGAAGATGTCGCATACCTTTCGATACATTTAATGTGTGTAGAATACTGAGCACCACGTACTGAGTGCGTGAAAAATCTTTTCTTGTCGCCTTCCCTTTTGACTTCGGTGTGAGTGCTATTTTAATCGAAGTGGGAGAAGTGAGCTCTGGATAATGTTTCTTATCTCGTTTATTAAATATTTTTTAAGTATTTATCTCTCTATTCAGAAATGCAACTCTCAATGAACTGATCGCAGTTTCTGAATTCGTCTGTTTCTAATCGCAGTTGGTTTCGACTATTTGTGGCCAAAACCATTTTTAAAGACAAGAATACAGCGGAACGGGTGCGGGAAATGAGATTTTTAAGCTTAAAATAGGAAATGACAAAGGCTTAGACAAAACAATCATGATTAGTTATTATATTTCAACTCGATGACTTCATTGGTATTGCCTTAAGCAATTGAGCTCTTGAATTTTTTTCTGTCAGTTCTTCCCCGGCGATAGGCGTAATTTCAAACATAGACCCATTAGCAGCGTGGCTAATCTTCATGGAATAAAAAAATAAGGAAGGAATAAATAAATAAAGTTCTTTTTTCATCATTTAACCACTTGCGGTGGGTAGATATGCCACTCACCTCAAGAGGCACTGGGCACAAAATCAACAGCTAAAGTGCTGTCACGTCAGCAGGCATTTAACTTTCACAGAAGTGAAAATGATGCTCGCCACCTTTCGACTGAGAACGCTTCTCAGAACACAGTTTACAGCAGCAATATTTAGGGTCTAAAATTTATTCATTTAGATTTTTCCCCACAAATTCTATAATTATGTCGGATACTTTGCGAGTTATCCATGAACTCATTAGAGACTCGAACTTTGAATTTTTTGTCCTCGCAAGTGGTTAAAAGCATCATTTTCCATGAACGTTTGAACTCCTCAGAGGCGAATGAAACCAAATGCCTCCCCCTCCTCTTCTCTAATATAGAGGGGGAATGCGACGAAACGTTGAATGTTTGGGAGAACATCTAGAGCCCTTCCAACGGTCCGTTGCATTTACGTATATGGTTTTAAATTGGCCAACTGACCCTTTGTAGAACCACCACCACCTGTGGACGTCGGTCCAAAGCTTCTCGCAAATTGTCGGTAAAATGAACATGCATCAAAAGGCCAGGGAAAACCAGAAGAGTGGAGAAAGAGGGCCAAGTGTGTCTCTTTGAAGATGCGCACAGGCAGTTGGGTTTAATGTGCCTCGCCTTGAATATGCCTCTATTCCTTGCAGCTATTGTGGCTACGTTGCTAATGGGTGTTCGGTGACTTAGATACATAAATGCCGGTCACTAAAGCAATCTGTTTGTCACATGAATAACCACAGATATGCCAATGTATTAAAGATGCTGCGTATATTTTTCTGTCTGTGCGCAATATCAAATTTTCATCCCTTCTCATCCCCTGAACTTCGTCGCAAAAAGAGGAATTCTTGCCTGGCCAACAACGCGCGATCGTTGCGATCCCTTTTCGAAGAATGTCGCTTCCAGGGAGTCCCTCCAACGAAGCGAGAAGAGCGTTGGAGTCACACAAGTAGGATCGTGACACTGATTAGAGGGAGAATTCCATATGCTTACGCATGCGCAGTTCGGTGACTGCGTTAAAAATTCGTATTTGCGCATGTGTAGTTCAAATTTTCTTCATACTATATGTGCCATTCTTCATACATATACCCTTTTGAAGGTAAGTGATGTTTGAATAAAAGTCCCTGATGTTTTTTTTTTTTTTTTGTTGTCATGATATGAATTTTAAGATCGAAGAGATTTAAAGCTTCAAGTAAGTATTTAATTCTTTATGACTATCAGAAATGAATAGACAAGTTTTTGAGAATAAACATATCAAAAGAATTTCATATGGATTTCTCGAATCTCTCATATTTGATTTCAAAAGCATGCGACGACTGATTTAAGGATAGAACATTTTTGTATTAAATAAAATAAAGCTTTTCCTTTATATTGCATGCAAATGCACCGAAAGCATTTTAAAGTATATTTATTAAAAGAAGTAACCGAGCTTAAAATATTTTATGTATTAACGTATTTAGATTGGTTTTTACAGATAATTAGAAACTAAACGCGCTCTTCAGTTTTGAAATAATTAGCACATTCTATATGAGCCATTATTTTACTAACAATTATAGGCAAGTAGATTCCAGAATTTCTAATACCATTACCTTCTTTTACACCTATTTTACATAAATTTTAAAGCATTTCTTGAATGTTCAATAATAATAGAAAATGTAAATCTTGTCGGCTACACTATCCTACGTTAATTAACTGTAAAACGGAAGTTTCCAACCAAACTGCTTTCATTTCGTAAAATTTAATATAAATTTGTAATCTTGGATGTAATTGATTGTTTTGATGCAAAAAACAGTTCATAAATTATGCAGTGAAGTATTATGAAATGGAAATAATTTGCTCTTAGTGAGAAACAAGTGAAGAAGATGATTGATAAATTTTCATCGCGCTGACCGTAACAATATCTAAAAGGTTTTGAAGTAGAAAAATTTTAAACTTTCATAACTCGATCAGTTTCCCTCACAGGAAAATGGAATGTTAGTGTGTTTAGAATATTACTAAAATTGATTGTTCCAAAACTTTAGACTTCGTAATTTCTGCAGTACCTATATTCAAACATAAAATATAATAGCATTCTTTAGAAAATCCGCACTCCACCCGAATTATATAATCACCACTAACTATTTAAAAATTATCTTTTGATCCAAGATGAACAGTTTCAAAAGAACAATGTGTATCGTTGGAAAAGTTAAACTATTTCGAAAGAATCGTCTTTATCTTCAAAAGAAACAGTTGCTCAATATAAAAATATATGCATATGTCTACTTGTAAGCTTAAATTAACATCATTTTTAAATCATTTTCACGCTTTGAACCATCCCAATGTATCAATGCTATTTAAAAATCATCCGTAATACTAAAATATTCCAAACTGACATGTATTTTTAAATTTAATAACCCTATTACGACTATACAAGATGTAACTTAGGCTCAAAATTTGATATAAATCTTAATTTACATCAAATTTTGGATACGAAAAACACTTGCCAAGCTTCCATTTATGAACTTTATATTCAGATGGGTATAATTTCATAACTGTATCTGTCGAAATAGCAAAGATTGAAAAGTTCATCGACAAAATTTTGAATTTGAATTTTTTGAAAAAAAAAATAAGGTCCTTGTGTATACTTTGCCGATACAGATTTCGCTGATGGGAATGCACTCTGCAAAAGTCAGCATTTCTTCATGCAGTCGTTATCAACAACAGATGCTGTTCATTTGAATGTATGCTTTATTGTATACAGCCGACCACCCTGCTACCAGTGAACGTAGCAGTATCGACAGGATTTGTGGTGGTCGACTGCTGAATAAGAATTGTCCGACCCTACATTGACCGAACAGTCAAACTAACATTCCTTTCTGGTAGTCAATAGTTGTATTTCTCCCCATCTGCACGCTCTCAAACAGTTGGAATGAAACTATCCATCTTTGACATCCTATCCTTCAGAGTTTTGAGATGACCCCGTACCGTCAGTACTGTACTGAAATCATTGACAATCTTCAGGTCCTTCCTTAACTCTGAGACCTCCATACATTCCATTAAATAGTGGCAAACTGTACTCATTTCACCACAAATGCATTTATTTTCCCGCGTTCTTCCAAATCTTTGGAAATAGGTACGAAATCTCCCATGTCCAGATATTATTTGGGGTTATCAGTGGATGTTATCTTGTTTTAATTTCCGGATGAGGAATAAAGCCGAAAGTGTCTCTTCCTTTTGTGGACATCTATCAAACCAATGTAGTTTTATTTCTTCTCTCGATTCCCCTTTTAAAATTCTCATTTGAATGTATGCGGTTTTATTTGGAAGCTTGTGTTAGTAATGTACTTTAGAAGCAGACAAGTATATTTTAATACTGATTGCATCATTCTGGAACAATTCTTGCTCTTGCGGTCTAAAATTCCGTTTAATTCTAAATAATTAAAATTTGAAATCTTTTCAGGGAACTGCACAAAAGTTTTAAACTGCGTCGTACTTTGTTACGATTCAACAACTAGATAACCTAGCAAAATGAGTGCCCAGTCTTATCGAGCCAAGTTGTTGATTTCTAAATCGTTGGATAATTATATACGTCCAATCTCAAAATGAACATAAAGAAGTATTTTTATAGTGTTTGTGTCTAATGTTTAAATTTTAGACTTCCACTAGTTTGAAAAACTCACTTTTGGCACTAGGCGTCTCTGTCCGTTTATCGTTCTGCGTTAAAGGTAATTCATAACCGCAACAAACTAGAAGAATGAATTTTGGTATACACAATAAAAATACATTATATACATATTTATGAAATTGCGAGCGAACTCAGCCCAGAGGAAGTCTACAATTCGTATTGGGTTGTCAATCTGTGCTTTCAAAAACATGTAAGCGGGGGGGGGAAGTAAAAAGCACCGACTTAAATATATCAAATTTGGTATGCGATTTACACAAATGCTCATAAGTACAAATGTAGCTATATGTTAGATTTTTTTTCGAAAATAAATTCGATTTCTGAATACTATTTACCAGTATGCCTGCCAAAATGAAATAATAATAAAAAAAACTTACCAAGGATTACACGATCGATTAAAAAAAGGTGCTAAATTCACGCCAAAGGTTAATATTTAGTGATTATTGAAGGAAAATGCTTGAAAGGCGTTTTCTGGTATGAATTTATTTGCGACCAGCCTGTTCGCCAATCTTAATACCCTTTAAAATGGTCAATTAAATAATTTGTGTAATGACAATGTCAATTAAATACTTTATGTGATTTGTCCTTTAATTGATACTTCATGACAATATTTTTAAAATTCAAATTTTGGTAGTCATTTAAATCACTCATGCATTTATAAAGTTCCAAAGCCCGTAATATATTATTCCTCTCTAATTTCCATCAGCTCCCGCAAAATTTCATTACTAAATTAAAGTGGAAATGGTTAGGCTGCAAATAACATAAAAACATTTTTGACTGAAACTATTAACCTTTTTTTAATGTCAACATTGCAAACAGAGTTCATGAGCATTTGAGTCTTACGTGTACTATAGAACAATTTTCATAATTTAGATAATATCTCTAGCTTCATTGAACAAATTTTTTTCTGATTCTCTTATTTGATTATACAGCGATATTCAAATATTTATAAATCAATCAGTTTTAAAGACAAATTTAGTTGATTGGATCTCTTTTTATTTAAAGTATTAGTGTTTGAAAAATATCTTGTTAAATATAGAAAAAATCTCTAGATCTAGAAGTTCTAGATATAGATCTAGGTAAAAGCCAAACGTTTTTCATTTATTAAAACATTTCTAGACTCTTGTTACATACTTTGTAATTATTTGCTTCATACAGATCCGTTTTATAGATGTATTTCTTTTACAAAATTAGCAATTGGGCTTTGAATTGAAAAGGCGTATATTAAACCACATCTGTCTTAAATGAGGCTGATTTATTTAATCAATAACAATGTAAAAGTCATAAAAACTTTTCTTTACACTTTCTTTTTAGAAACAAAAATTTTCATATTTATTTCATTTCATAGACACGTGCTGAAAATGAAATTTTTATATGTTTAATGCGCAATAATAGTTTATTTTTTGATTTGAGTTTTTGTCAATCTGATGGCAACATATTGATAAGATAATTTTTTTCCTTTTATTCGTAACATGCTCGTGAAGCTTAAGTTTTATATTTACTGTTGAAAAATATAATGCAATTATTTTTTAACTCATTAAAATCAAATTTGTTGATTAAAATATTTGTAAACTTAATAATATAACTTTTTGTCTTTAATATGATGTAAAATACAATTTTGTGCTATGATATTATCGTGGTAAAAAAGTCGAAATTTCGCTTAATTTTTAATACGAATTCTAATTAAATATTCGAAAAATCGCTCCGAGATGCGCACTACCCCCCTAAATTTGGTAGATGTAGGTCCAGTGGTCTGGCCTGTAAAACGCCAACAAACACACACATTGAGCTTTATTATAAGTATAGATGTAGATAAAAAAAATACTATAGAGGAAAGATTTGGGAACACCAGTTTCTCTGGATTTAGATAATTTCGCTCTCAATTCAGATTTTAAATTTTGAACCGAACAAACAATTTTCAGTTTTTCAAAACTCGATTGTTAATATTTGCAGTATAACTATGTTTTCTAAAGGGAGCCCTTTTGATCGTATGTTGTATAAGATGTCAATATTCGTTATTGCATTTCGTGAACAACAGGAATCCGAATTTCAGATTTTTGCTTCGATATAAATTCTAAAGATATTGCTATTTTAAGAAAGGTTTTAAAGAAAATTTCCAAAACTTACATTTTTGGTTGTTGATCTGATCCAAAATTTTAGGATTAGCACTCTGTAAATGAGTAAATTGCGTTTTCTAGGATGCGTATTAAAATTATTCCGTAAGCCTTAAAATTAATTTGTCTTTGGGGAGCAATTCAAATTTTATGAGGGGAAGTTTGAAATTTGTCATTTTTTGAGTGATACGTATCAGACTATTCTTTTATCATTATTATTAAAATTTAAGTCATTGCCTGTTTCAACGTTTAATATGAATGTTTTATTTTCTCGAGTTCTTACCGTTTACTTTTTGGCGAAATTGTTCTAGCATAACATAAATAAGCTGTCTAAATATATTCGAAGTAAATAAACAACAAAAAAAACTTAATTGTACTGCCCGTTGCAGGTGGAGTCTCGTTGCATTCTGTATGTTCATGGCGCTGGATTTCGATTTTTATCCGAAAGAATGTCGTTTTACTATGTTATATATTTAGAGAAAATATTTTGGTTTAAAAAAATCGTGCGATTTATCAAGAACTTCGTGAATACGACAACACATTTTTTGGAATTGTCTCTATCTGACTTTTAACCAGATATACAAAATGTGAACAGCTGCAAGTGATCAAATACAAAATGTAAACTGCTGATTAAAATTTGGTGCTGAAATAAAAGCATCCGAGATGTAAATCCGCATCAAATTGCGAACCAAATCCGACGAGAGTTGAGTGTTAGCATTTTTGTATGGATGTGAAAGCGATAATTCAGAGATGCACTAACATAAAAAGGAAATATGCTACTCGATCGTTTAATATTTCTAGATGATTTAACTTGTCTCCAGTGAAGGTGAAGGGGTATTTTAACAGCTGTCTTATTTTGTTTTTTGTAGTCATAACAAAACCGATGAGAACAGTAGTTTGTTTTCTTCTAACCCCTACGAATTCAGCTGCTTTGAATCAGTCACTGTTTTGGCCTTGATTGAACTGAATCCTCAATCACATTTTATTCGGAGGGAAATTTAATTAACGTTTGTTAAAATAACTCCATGCGAATGATGACTATAGTAAGGAGACAATTCATCACCGGAATTCAGATTTTCTAAGAATTTGAACACCTTAAGCTTCACCTTTTAGATAATTATAAATTTTTATTTGGAATTATATCCTCCTTTTCACGGAAATAGAAACAAGTCAGAATAGTTGAAATTTTGTGTTTGGTCTTCGTACCAAAAAATACAATATATTTTAACAAGTAAATTTTGACTTGATTTCTAAAACAGCTGTTATATATGTTCTATCGTACCACTTACGTTCGAACCCGAAACTTAAAATAAAGGTTGTCTGGACGAAATTTGATTAGGGTTTTATCATGAGGCTTAAAGATATTTATTTTTGGACAAGCTCTCTCAAACGATTGAACTGTCTGTCGATATTTGAGTGTCCAAACGAGATTGTATTAGGAGCTAGATATATGTAATTTTGCAATGAAACTGTGGTGGTTATCTGTGGAATTTTCGATTTAGTTAGTTTCGTTAATGGAATTCTTTTGCAATAAAAATACAATAAATATGGACACAATGAGAGCAAGTGCATGAAAATGCATTGGGAAAAGAGCCGAGTCATCATTAATGTGCACATGAACTTCGCGATATGGCAGCTTTCCATTCGTATCTTGAAAAACCCTTAACTGTAGAAGTGTTAGAACTCTAATATTAGGATTCTATCAAATATAAAATATGAATACATTATAAGATTTTTTATAGAATAGTTTTGTGTCAGAGCTATATGATTTTCATCCTTTGAAATTTTATTTTAGTTATTTCTAGTTGTAAGATGATGGAATCCAGAACATGCGATTTCTTGTCTAGTTTAGGGATGGCGAACTAGTAGCACGCGACACGATATTTTGGGCACGACGGCTTGCATGTGACTTTATTTGATAAACTGAATTTGTCCCCATTCGATTGGTTGAAAATTGAAAAATTTCAAATTCAACTTACTGATTTCCAGTCTAAATCAATGTGGATACAAAAAAAAATATTGACACAAGGAAAAAGTGGAATGGGTTGAAAAAGAAAAATTAACGAGCAACATAAGTAAAAATATCAGTAAGAGAATTTTGGAAACGCGAATTCGATTCAAACATTGAATTGTTTGAAGAAGCTGACTCATTGTAATTTCGTCTGTTCGTGCAAATCATTATTTTCAGAGAGGCGTTGCATTAAAGATTCGATTAGAATTCTTTTGGCAGATGACTCCCATTCAGCATGCATTCTGCTAAAAGTAATATCTCACAATCCTAATATAAATTATCTACAGTCTAATCTGCAACAGCAGGAATCACACTAATGTTGCTTTCGTTTGAATTGCACGTAAAACTAAAACAACTACTACTTTACAGTGCAAAATGTATTTTTTTGTTGTTAAGAGTTTTGAGTTGTTAATATATAGTTTTACTATCGTCCAAATAATCACAGGCCAAATTATTTGATTGCCCGCCTATACCTCATTAGACATTTCTTTAGGGAAAAAATAGCACGTTGATTCGTAGAGGGTTCGCAGCTCCTGGTCTAGTTTGAAGAAGAATGACGTTAATGTTGCTATGACCAATCCCACAGAACGAAATGAACATGAACGAATAAAAAACAGTTTTTTAGCAATGAAAAATGTTGTTGTTAGCAATGGCACTTTACAAGCCCGCCAACCGATAGTCAGCGATTTCAGCCGAAATGAGTGAGTGTTCTTTGTTTTTCAGTATCGCCAACTGGGGCCAAGAGTACGACTTAGCTACTTCATGCTTCACATTCGCTTGCACAACCCCTTTTTACAGGGAGGCACATTTGCACACCTCACAGGTAGAACACAGAAAAACAGCCATGCCCGAACCGGGGCTCGAACCTGGGACTCCCAGACACGGGGAAGACACGCTACCCCTTTGACAGTATGCAGGCGAAAAAGATTCAGAATGGATAGATGGTTGAATCGGGTGGCGGGGATAACACAAGGGGAAGGGACGAGGCTGAAGTATGGGTATAATGATACGTTTAGAATGTTCAGCCCTGAAAAAATTAAAGCTCAATAGCAAGCCTTTTTCGGGTAAGTAGCCCTCAAACTTTCAGTATAGCTTATGTATTAATAAAATGCCGCCATTTCCTAGACCCAAATATAGTGGATAAAGTGTTGGCATGGAATTCTCGAAATCGGAATTTGCCTGGTCTGATGTCCATTTCCCCATTTAGTTTCTGTTTAAATTGGCTCAAAACAATTAATGTTTTATTTTTTTTATATGAAAATATTCCGATGCTTGGATTGCAATTTAAACTTTAGGCTAAACCAATGACAAATGTGAATATTTTTTTAAATATTCAGAATAACTGAAATGAACAATTTAATGGTGGTTTCAATTTAAGGCTTTTACTTTGCTGTCATGAAAAAATTTTCCCATGTTATAAAATTCACTTATTTATCATATCCGTGTTAAAAAAAATTATAAAGAATATAACTTTTTTTAATCCAATTAAGTAGTAAAATTAAAATTTATAACTACTTCGCTCATTTTTAGAGTAAAATGCTAAGGAATCCAATCTGCAACGAAAATTTCTCACTAATTTAAAGATTGCTTAAACTTTCTGAATAAAAGTAAGGGTATAAAACTGGGCAATGTACTTTTGGCGTAAATGGCTATATGAGTGTATATCGTATAACCTTAATGTGGAAGCGCTGTAAATTAGAAAATACTCATTCTTTGAAGCTTGTTTGAATTCACTTTAATAAAATATCCAATCAATAATGGTAAAATCCACTTTTCAGGTATGTTGCGAATTCTTTAAAATTTGGTCTTAGTAGAAATTAAGAGTTCTGTTGTTTTTTTACGTTGTAAAATCTTGCAAAATAGGGCTGCAGTTATGCTGTATAGAAATGCGATCAGAATTCAACAATTTTTAAAAAACAAACTTTCTACTGTCAATTGATTTTAGCACAGTAAAATATTTCTGCGTTAGACTTTCGATGATTGTAATAAATGGAGCCAGATGGTTCACGAGATATCTCGTTTATTCAAAGACAAAACGAACACTGATTACATATATTCTTTCTGGAGAGGGTAACAGAAGCGCCATCTCTTGGCAATATCAATTAACAAATCGATATTTAACACTCCCCCCACCCCAGATGCATTGCAAATTAATGTTGGACCTCTAAATCATATGACTTATCTATTGGCCTTCCTAAAGTACTATTAGAAACCTTGATCTTACAAGATCTATTTTTTAAATCTCTTACTGGAATTTTTTTTTAATTTTACTTACTGTCCAGTTACATCTTTTAACATTATTTTCTCTTATTAGAACTACGACATCAAGTTTAAACTGAACATAGTTTTTAGGTATTTTGGAAAACCTAGCAGTTCTTAGTTCCAAAATATAGTCTTTATAAAACTTTTTCCTGGAATGATCCAATAATAATAATAATAATAATCTATATTTATGATGATAGAGGATCTGGTTTAATAACAATTTAAATATGTAATTGGGCGTGAATTAATCGCTGCCTCAACTTCAACTAACACAAAATACAACTTTTCATAAGTTTTAATGTATATTTACCTAAAATACGCTTTAAACATGTAATTAGAGATCTTAGTAACCGTTCCCAGAACCCTCTCCACCAGGAAGCACCTTCGATAATGAATTTTAAATGTAATAATAAAATTCAAATTATGTTAAAGTAATGCCATTATCTCTAAAAATAAAGATTCAATTTGTGTGCGTTGGCGCTCTACAGGCCAGTTACCAAATTTGGCACTTGTATAACTTGGAGACCGGGAACGTACACTTCGGAGCGAATTTTTTTGAATTTTAAATTATAATTTAATTTTATTAAAAATGAAGTGAAATTTTGGCGTTTTACCTCTATAACTTCGGAAAATATTATTGCACAAAGATGATTTTTACATCAAGTTAAGGATTAAAAAATTAGCTTTCTAATGGTATCGGTGTTTTAACATATAACTGAAGTTTCTGTTTTTAAAGAATTTTTCAAGAAATATTTTAATTATATTTTTCAACAATATATTTCGAACAAAACAATAAAATTTAATCTGCATGAGCACGTCAAAATGAAAAAAAATGAGCTTTTATCAACGCACTGCCATCACATTGATAGAAGTTCAGATTTAAAAAATCAACTATTACATTATGAATATAAAAAAATGCAACTTTTCGCATGTGACTGGATAAAATAAAATTAAATGTGGTATTTTCTTTAAAAAATGCAAAACAAAGGATTCTATGATCGTTTGCAATATCCATATCATTAATTCTATAAATCATTTTTATTTACAGTAAACAGGATTGAATTTATAAATGATGCGCATTCAAATTCATGCCCAATGGCTGATTTGTAAATCATTAGGAATTGGCATGCATATTGTTTAGTGCTGTTTATTTGGTCTAAATGTAGAAAATAATTACTTTGTATGTAGCTTGAGTTAAACAATGCATTTTTTTCACACTTTGCTCTGTGAGTTATATTTTACAGTATATTTGTACTAATACTTTAAACAAAAGTGTTACATCAATCAGTCTTTTAAATCAATCATTAAAACTGACTGATTTATAAAAATAAAAGAATATTATCAGGAAAAAGTGTTCTTTTAGATCTTTCCGTTCATCATCTTAAAAAAAATATCAATTTCAGGCCAATCAATGTCCAGAATTACTCCGAGCTGATAATCAAATGAATATGTGTTTTGCGTATATGAATGAGTGCGTGTGTATGTGTCTGTGTGTGTTAGAGTAGTACACACCAGACCATGCAATTTATATTTACCGCACTTGGTATGTACATATTTACTTTGGAGGAGGAAAACGTATATCTAGAGGGAGTTTTTAATTCAAAATTAAGCTAACATTTGGAATTTTTCTGCGATAATTTCCAAAAATACAACACAAAAATTCTGAAATTACTGCACAAAATTAATTTCAAAATCTTTTTTTAAATGATATTTATTTTCATTGATAACAATGTTTTAACCTATAAATTAAGTTTCTATTTTTAATAATTTTTTAAATGCTGTAACTACATTTTCCAATAGTTAATTTCTCACAGAATAAAAATAGAATTTAGCCTGCAAGAGTTCGTTAAGAGAGTACCTGTGCTTTGCCGTCAGTTCGACAGAAACGGAATGATTAAATTAACTCTTATTTGCAAATGAAACCGAGGAAAGTGTGGTGTTCAGCATGTGTTGAAATGGTAGCATAATGTTATGGAACAAATATAATATGTGATATTTTCCACATAATTCCACAACAGCTGATTGTAAATCAGAAAGATATATAAGGCTTCACAATAATAAGTCATATATCATAAGGCTTCACAATAATACGAGTTACGTGACTATCGAAGTTTGAATAATTTTGACTGAGGAGTCATGGAGAGAGCCAGGTACGTCAGTGTTGAATTGGAAATTTTAGAAAACGCATAACTCATGGCGAACCAGCTAGTCGCCAAAGGCGGCTAGTTGACAATAATTCTGGAAACATTTTCATCAATACACAATGTATACAAATATTTCAATTCAGCTCGCTGAAAGGTTTTTGCATTATCAGAATATATTATCTTGGTTACACCACGAAGTGAAATAAATCGACGAAATGCTTGAAGGAAACACTCTGCACTTAAATTAGATAACTATTCCAAATGTATGGCTCGAGTAACGGCACGAGTAAACAAAGAAATATTCACCTCAGAGCCGTCTCTTAAAACGAATGGTGCCACGAAATCAATTTCACTTACCTCAAATGGTTGTGATTTCGCCTTTCTACCAGGAGCTGAAATTTCTTGACCCAGATTAGCATTAAATGTTTTACAAAATATATAAGATTGATTTTATAAACACCTAGCTCATAAAATCCTATATTTGACCCTTGTTAAATTAAAGTTTCGTTAATACCACTGTGAAAAACCTTTTCAGGTTTATTTAATATAATGAGACAAGAAAAATGATCATAGGCAATAAATATACTGGTATTCACTTCATCTACATATAAAGAAGATTGGTTAAATCTATTTACTCTTTATAAACCCTTAATATAAATTTAAGGATTAGGACCTTTTCTACAATACCCTCTTTTATTTAATAAGGTATAACTTGTTTATAATCAAGTTATAACGAAACTGCTTCCATTGATTAAAGAATTTTTATTCTGTGTGTAATGTAATATGTGGCATTTTCATTAATCGAAGGCAATCTCATTTCATAACGGCTATTTTTCTCGATTTTTCAAACAATTTCGATACCTTTTCATTTTCAAATCGCTGATCGGGACAATCTATACCGAAGGATTCGATGTTCCGAAATGATTCCTTTGTTCTTGACAGCTTCTCTTCAAGTAATAAATGAGAGCAAATGATATCCGCTCAGTTGAACTCCGAGAAAGAAAAGCTACCTCGCATGCAACAGCCGAAAAGCGTATTCAAAGCCTGTTCATTTATTTTTTTCGGTTCTTCTTTCGTTCTTCTCCATAAACAATCTGACTCTATTAGCATGGAAATGGATTCTTGATCTGCACTGTGATGAGTCATCAGTGATATTCCAAACTTTTTGCAATAAGATTTTATTTTGGAATCCGGTGGTTTCAGTCGTGCAGTTATGATTAATGGCGCTTCGATGACGTGGAGAGAGAGAAATCTGTCTGACTGGTTTATCTTTCGTAACGTGAATTCTTTTTTCCGTCGGCGCTAATGTTTACTTTCATTTTCTGCAAATGTTTAGACTAAGCCTCTTAATACTGTTTAAACTACTTATAGGTCGGAGTCCTGATTGTTTAGAACTGTCTACTTACTCTGTTGAATGAAACCTGACTTCCTCCATCAAAACGGCATCCTTTAACAGTTTCATTTTTTCCAGAATTTGATTTTTAAAATGTCAGATTTTTTTATTGCATTTGGGCTTCTGATGCAAAACATGCGAAAAAATGCCCGTGCTGTTGAATCAATCAGAATAGGAAACACAACACACTGCAAACTATCATTTACTGGATAGCTATTGCCATCTATACGAATAATTTGTTACTAAAAATAGAAAAGCGAAATAGAAATCAGGTTGGCCGTTACTAAAAGCCGAGCCGTACTGGGAAGGGATCCAAATCTTATCTTCTGCTGGGTATAAACAGTTTGAAGGGTGACCTCCGATATTGTCGTTGTAGCAGAGGAATGAGAGAAATAGTGGCGGATTCTTCTTTTTCGGGAAAGCGAGATGGAATAAGAACATTCTGATTGAAACATACAGATTCGTGGTGTGGTTTCGCAGATTTCTGGAATAGAAGCGCTTCTTTTAACAAAAAATTCTTAAATGTCGTGAAACAACAAAAACTTTTTCTTTGCAAAAATTCGAGTTTTTTCTGCGCATCCAATTATTTACATTTGCAAGTTCCATGATCGCTCTTGTTACAAAATATGTAGTGATTATTCAACGTTGATAATGTAGATGCAATCGCCATTTTTGATTTGAAATCAATTTTTCCATGAATTCCAGCCTTTTCTTGTATTTTTTCGTTGAAAAGGTTTCGAAAAGTTTGTGAAAGGTGAGATGTGCTTGGAATAGAACCCGGTACCTTTGGGTCTGAAGCCTAGTAACATAGCCACAGGACAAAAGTAATTGCTCAATCCCGTAGATGTTATCTGGCTTATTAAGATATCACCACAAGTTCATAAGATTTGCAGCGTCACGACAATTAATTTCTTTCCTCAAAAATACCATTAGATCTCTAATATCAAACTGCGAATGTTTTTTCCGATTTCGATTGAATTCAATTCTACATAAATTTTGTGAAAAATTATAGGACAAAGTAAATTTCCATAGTTTTTGGAAGTGACATTCAATGATTCTAAGCTTCGAATTTTAATTTCTTATTCATCAAAAAGTTTCCGTAATGCTTTAACATTTGATATGTTTTTAACCGCTTGAATGAGTTCATTTGCAATTTAATGACAATATCTTCCGAAGCAAACTTTTAGTATTTCAAACGAAGAATCATCATTTTGATCGCTGATGTTAAATCCAGATATAACAGATAATCTATTACCATTAAGCAAAGATTTCAAATACTTTTTCGGTTTAGCTCAAACTTTCATTATTACGAATAAGACATTGAAACTGATGACAAAAGTCACTTGAATCTCTGTAAAAAAATGCGCTTTTTATGGCGGGGCATTTTCATCACTTTCGTTTCAGAAAGAGTTCGATTTTTTGAAGTTTCGTTTTGAGTAGCGGCGACTTCCGGATTGCTGATTTATGTACTTTTTGCAATCGTCCTCTCCAAAGAACTGCTTGTTCCTGATTTTAACTGACTTTTAAATATTTCCTCTTCTAATTTATCTACGGGCGTATCGGTTTTAATGTGCGAGTCCAAGAATTCCATCTCTTTACATCCAATTGATCCCTGCTATCTCGCAACATTTCAAGTTTTCATCGAAAGTAATATCCATTTCTAAATAATTGACTGATATCTTTCATTAACTATGCAGTCAACTGTCCAATTACTGGGCGCTTCTTATTGCTCTTTGCTAACTTCCATTTTCAAAAAGAGTTTTTAGGATATCCAACTACGTTCAAAGGAAAATTTTTGAAAAATTGGATTTTAAAAAATTATTTAAAGCGAAGCTTTTTAGATATGCTGTCAATTATAATGCAAAATACTATAAATACAGCACAATTTTGTGAAAATATTATATATTTTGAGAATTAAGTAATTTTGTAGTAAATTTTGATGAAATTTAATCTAAACGGTGAACACTCTACTCAAAACTGCAATGCAGCAATCCTGTTCTTCTTTGCCCATGAGTTATAGAATATAATGATGAATCAAATGAACCAAGATGTAAGAAGCATTTTGAGATACAAAGAAGTGACGGGGGGAAAAAATGCGTATATATGCATTTTTTCCTTAAATTTACTTCTTAAATTTTCTAAAAACACCTGTAAATGAAAAAGTACTTAACCGACAACAAAACTTTTGGTTCATTTCATTGCCCATAGTATTTAAAACACGCGCTGATAAGTGTATGTAAATACCTCTATTGTTGTTGAGACATTGTGTTAACGGTGGAGAATTTTTATGAAAATGAAAGTTAAAAACCAATTTTAATTGAAAAATATGTGACCTTGGATGATAGATCTGGTATTCCTTTTCCTAGAAAAGAGAAACTGTTATGGAAAGAAGAAAGTCTGAACTAGAAGAAATAAGAATTTTAAAAAAAAAAGTCGAAAAGCAGTGTTTTTAAGGTAGTCGATACCTTAAGTCTAACAATTTCTTATTTGAACTACCCAGAGTCCCAGAATTCTGACATAAAATATTTCTGCGTTATAGTTTCGATGATTCTAATAAATGGAGCCAAATCGTTCACTAGACATTACGTTAATTCAAAAACAAAGCGAACACTCATTGCATATAAACATTCTTCTCTATAGAGAGTAACAGTAGCGCCACCTCGTGGCAATTAGCATATCTATATTTAAAATGCTGGGAAAGAACTCGAGGATGCGCGTGAGAATGTAAAATAAATAACTAAAATAATTCTGATTTTTTATACGATACGCTTAAGATTGTTTTACTAATATTCTAAAATCAATATAAAATTATACTTCAACTGTTATGAAATGCAATTACATTTTTAATCAGTTTCAGCGAATCCGTGTGAATTTTCATAAGCTTGTTTTCAAAATATTGTTTCTCTGAAATATACGATAAAAAGTTGTATCATAGCATGAAATTGCGTTACGAACTTACCTGCTCAGGATTCAATTATTAATTTGAATGTAATTCCGCAACTGCGGGTAAAATTTAACTTTCAAGCGAAATAACATGGATACAAGATGTTGGTTATTTCATACTGAAACTGTGAAAATTATTTACAATATTGGCGATTTTTTTTAAAAAAGTGTTATTTCTTGTATCTTTGACTTTCCTCTTTCCAAAACAGTTCATCTTTTCTAGGCCTGACACGTCATCTATATGAATTTTGCGAAAAATCTATTTTTCAGCTCAAATTTATCTTCCATTTTAATTTTCATAAAAATTCTTCACCTTTAAAATGATATCTCAAAAACAAGTAGAGGTATTTACATAAAAATTTCAGAGTGTGTTTTAAATAATATGGTGAATGAAATGAACCAAAATTTTTATTATCGGTAAATATCGTTTCCATTTTCGATGTTTTTAGAAAAATTTAATTGTGAATTCATGGAATAAATGCATCTATACGTATATTTTGACCCACCACGTCTTTGCATCTCAAAATGTTTCTTAGATGTAATTGTAATAGTAAAATTGCACTGCCACGAAAGTGAATGTGTGATTAGAAAATAATTTACTCTATCATATTGTTAATGCCATGGTGATGATATGGGATTTGACTCATGTAGAGTTCATTCATGCAATGAATGGAACAAGTGTGAGGCTTTTAAAATGAAAGTTTTAATGTCTGGAGCAATTTTAAGCTTCATTTTCTGCGATTCAGCCTTAAATCTTTTACTCTATTTTGATTCTAATAGAGATTAGCTGACCTAATTAGATTTGTATCATCTAATTCTACGCTGAATGGTAATTTTTGTTATCATTCAATTATGGGCATTAAAAGTTTACAGAAAAAAATCATGAACATCAAATTTTTTAAAATGAAGAATAACATTAAAATTCTACTCAATCATTACGTCCGATGAATCTAGCTGGTCACCGCAGCTCATTAAGTAGTAAATGCACACACATTTTCACAGTATAATAGAAACATAAAATAAGCTGAAATAAATCATTTACAAACCGTTTACCCTAAGTACCATGTAAAATATGAAATCAAATTGGTACTTTATTAAATGCAAGACTATGAAATATGTAACGCCTAAGATCAGTAAATAATTAAATCCACTTCTGAGATTCAATGAAATTCAGATTTTTTTTATCCACAGATTCTTTATTTTTTTCTCAATTTTCAATACGAGACGAGAAAGGGAACGTTCATTTTATGGCAAAAGCAGAGTGTAGATCTAGCGATTACCTGCGGACATCGATTGCTAGCTTGTGATGCAATTGGCACGATAAAATTGACGTTTTTTCTGCTCCTGCTACCGTTAATGAAATTCTGATTCGTGATGTTTAGTGATAACATCTATTTCTTTAAATGAATATCTTGCTACCAGCTCATAGCTAATGTAAAAAATGCACTTGGCCACTCCTGATGATAACGGGTAACCGACACTGCATGAGGAACAGTGGATGTGGTCGCCCCAAATCTTTCTCCCATACTCTCTAATGAAGGTGTTGTCCCAAATAGTACCTTGGATGTCATTGGCTTACAACAGTTACGAAATATTAACCTCCCCCGTGGCTTTAGCATTTATACTGAATCGGTCGTATAAGCCTTGGCGTATGTTTTCGAAGTGAATCTCTGCCGAACGTTAAAATAATATGAATCTGACGAAACTTGGATGCAGAAATACACTTGTACACCGAATTTGGTATGTGGTGTTAAAACTGCTTTTAAGGCACTACATTTTTTTGAGTAATCTCATTTACGTGCATTTGAAATATTGCGTTACACAACGGCAGACCGGTCGAACCCTTGTTTGATTTAGTTTAAAATTTGATGTGTGTCTACTGTGTAGCGAAATCTGTGTTCGAATGATATCGATCTGGCTCTCTTTCTTATCGAGTGACAGCCGGACAGATAGCTTCCATATACGAATTTAAATTAAAATTTTCTTGAAAATCTCAATTTGGAGAAAAGCTAAGCACCTAGCTCAAAGCATTTTTGAATTATCTTTGACATAGACGGATAGACATGCAGACATAATGCCAAAAATGTGTATTTCGAATTCGAAAAGGATTGAATTCTGCAGATTCGTCAATATCTCGGGTTTTGTTATGATTGCTGTACTTTATCTACCTCGTATATGAGTAAATAATAATTAATATCGATTAACACCATAGCAACTGCCAATTGTTGCGTCTGAAGATGCGAAGATATCTAAAGCAAACTCATTGCTGCATTTCATTGTCTATTTTTCATGATACTGTTTTACTTTTGTGCATTGCAATGTTATTAATAATTTTTTTTCTTTTCCATATGCCGCGAGGCGAATACTCCTCTTCCAGCATGTTACTGGACGGATGTGAAGACCTGCTTTTGGGACAAGGATGCCATGCCCATACTATCGAGTGTTAAAACCGCAAGGAAGGAAAACCGACATCTGCGATGGACTGGACTGTCCTTTGCTGTAATCGAGAATTTTCGCAGAAATTTGAAGAGACAAATTGCTTCGATTATTACTCTTCAATGAACAAACGCAGTGCTTTTTCTCGGAATTTCTCAGTGCTTTTTTGGATTTTATTATGTACTCTATCGTCTGAATTTTATTCAACACACTTGGGACTTTGAATATTCTCTACTCTTTGTAAACTGTTTGTATCTATTTTTCTAAAGCAGATTGATTTCAATTGCATTTGAATTTTGGGAAAAAAAACCATTCTGTTATTCTCCTACAAAAGAAAAAGGAGACATTTTGTTGGTCCATCAAAGGATCTTTCAACCCCACATCTCTCGCATCCGGACGCCGTTTTTATGAGCCGGCATGCGACTGCTGTGTGGTTTCATTGCGTGCGCGTTCTTTATTTGTGTTCTTTTATTTCCCATCACGAACGAAAATATTAGTTCGAGACTCGCGGGTATTTACTAGAGTATCATCCAGCCATTTTCTGCTTTCCAATTCGTCTTGCGCAACGTGTCGGGTGTTTTTCGCCGATCAAAGGACTGTTCCCTCTCAAATTTCCTTATAAAAATGTTACATTTTTTATAGCAGATTTATATATTAATTTTATATATAAAATTATAATTATTTTTATTATACAGGGTGTCCCAAAAAGATTGAAACGCGCTTTAATTCTTTAACCGTTAGAGATAAGTAAGGGATGTACTTTGAAAAAATTTTCAAAATAAGATAGGAGAGAAGATTACATTAAGAAAAAAAATCCACCTATGAATTTTAAAAAGTTACACTTTTTAAATTTTTATACAACCCCTCTATGCAAATTTGGTCAATTAGAAAGTTTTTCCTTTCCATCCCAGAAGACCATTAAAAAAAACTGCATAACTGTATCTTTAAAACTTTTTGAATAATAACACAGAAAAAAAAAATTGACTTATGTCACTTTTCCATATCCCTTGAAAGACTTTTTCGTCGGTGAAAATAGGGACCATATCCAAATTGATAATACAAATTCTTCGATCAAAAAAAGATAATAAGTGTAAAAGAAATCCAAAATGACATTTAAATAAAGTCCTTATTGATGGAGTTAAACAGTTTTGACAACATAAGATTGTAATAAGTGTAACATAAAAAAAAATAATAATAAATAAAACGGAAATACATTTAAAAACACACGAATCATAAAGCAGTCTCAAAATGTTTTCCATCAACACCAATACATAATTGGGCTCTTCTAATAATGCTCCTGTAAATATTTTGGAGTTCTCCTCCTGTAATATTATTGCATGCATTATTTATCTTTTGTTTAAGGTCATTTACATTCAGGGGGCGAATATTATAAACTAGCGTTCAAAGCCGACCCCAAAAATAAAAATCGAGTGGAGTTAGATCTGGGGGTCCATTCAGACCAATCCACTGTTTATTAAAGTTTTGTTGAGCCAGTTTGTTACATCTATAGCCTTGTGTGCAGGCGCTCCGTCTTGTTGAAAATACATTTTTTTTTTTTTTACTAATGACAATGGTGTCGTCTCCAAAGTATCTGTTACTATGCCATTTAAAATAAGTTGCAAATATTTTATAGCTGTAAGTGTTCCTTCATAAAACACTGAACCAATCAGTTTTCCATTCCAAATTCTGCACCATACGGAAACAGAAAAATTTCTCTCGTGATGTATTTCTTGCACAAAAAATGGTTTTGTATCATTCCAATAATGATCGTTGTGTGCATTTATATGTCCATTAACAAACATTTATCAGTCCACATAATGTTCTTGACAGTTTGAATCTGTGTCCTGTTGGATTAATAACCAATTGGAGAATGCTACAAGTCGGTTAAAATCAGAGGGATGGAGTGCTTGAAGTCCATGAATACAAAATGGATGCCAATTGTGTTTTTCAAGTATTGTATGTATTGACGTCCTAGGTAATCCTGTAATTGCACTTACTTTTCGAATGCTTGATCGTGGGTTGGAAGAAAAATATGCAATAATATCAATTTCTTGGTCTTCATTGTATAAGATATTTCTATCATTGCCAGGTCTTGGATTAAATGAACCGGTAGTTCTCCATCTTCTCATCATCCGATAAACAAATGTACGTGAAATTTCATGCAAATAGGGATGTCGCCGTCCAAATTCCCGAGCAGTTTCTGCATTATTTCTATTACAAATAGAATAAATCATTGTTAGTTCAAATAGTTCGTCATTTGTTAAAAGTACCATAATGCAAAATTAGTTACAGTATTTTTACTTCGACAATATGAAACTCAACATCGCTGAATGATTTCAAAACTTTATTTTGATATGCACGAGGAAATCTTGGTTGGGTTGTACAGGAAAGAAATAATATTGGAACTAAATAAGTAAATTGAAAAATAATCGTCTGCATTTCTTTATGTAACTTTAAAAAAATAAAAACTTTAATATACACGTATTAGAAGCGGCTAAATTCCAGTTAAATGGAAGGCAAAAATCGTCTGGCAGTTAATTTGTTAGAATGACAGTTTGACAAAATTGTGATGAATTTGAAAACAATTAAAATTCTACCAGAATAATTTAACAGTATTTTTCTTTTTTATAAATTTTTCTATAAAAATCTGTCAAATGGCTTTTATTGATTTTCAACGAAATCTTATAAAATTTCGAAAGTAAATTTAGAATACATGGCATAAAATTACTTACCCCTGACAAGATTAAAACAAAAGACAATTCTGTAACTGTATCGTGAATCTACCTAAATACGCAAAAATGAGTTTTGTAAATAATATAAAAAATTTATGTGTTTATAATTTGTTGTAAATTTACATTTCAATTTTGGTATATGGTCACTAAAAACAGCGTTCAATTTTCAATCACGCATAACTCACTCAATTTTAAAGATACAGTTATGCAGTTTTTTTTAATGGTCTTCTGGGATGGAAAGCAAAAACTTTCTAATTGACCAAATTTGCATAGAGGGGTTGTATAAAAA
>JAPMOQ010037306.1:238121-294198 GCA_026543055.1 Argiope trifasciata | reverse complement strand
CGGCACACTCTTGATACTGTGGATCTCGGAATGTTGAATTCACTAACGATATCCGCAATGGAATGACCCATGCGTCTAGCCGCGTCTAACATTCCATGTTCAAAGTCTGTTAATTCCCGTCGTGCCGCCATAAATCACGAAAAACCTGTTCACATGAATAACTTGAACACAAATGAAAGGTCTGGAAAACGAACTGCGCATTTATACTTTTTCGCTGCGATACTACTGCCATCTGCATATTGCTATCCCATGACTTTTGTCACTTCAGTGTGTATATATATATATATATATATATATATATATACAGTCGATTCCGGTTAATCGGACCACATCGGGACGCGATCATTTTGGTCCTAATAACCGGCTGGTCCGATTACACGAACATGCCCTATGTTACAAGACGAGACGTGCTATACGTAACATATTAAAATGTCATTATGATCTTTACTGTGCGGCACACGCGTATGGCGAGCATACAAACCAGAGCTACTGTTGCTTATGAACTTTATTCATTAAAAAATAAATTTATAAACAAATTCTTCGAAACAATCTGCACGATACTCAGCATGCGAAGCACAATAAAAAAAAAAAGCTCTTATCAAATTCCAGTCAACGTTTGAAGAACTTATCCAGTGTGTTCTGACGCGTTCTGTTGACGGACTGCACTTGAACAAAATCACTACAAACATCTAACGCAGCTATAGGACTGCCTTCATTTCTCTCCTGCAGGAAATAGCGACGCAAAGTTTCATTGCATTTCCTGGCATCCTGTGTTGCACCAACTCATTAGGGGCGTCATCATCACTTTCCTGGTCTTCCGATGCTGTAGTGTGTTTTTCTGTAATTCGAGCAACAATTTCGCTGTCGTAATCTTCATTTTCATTGCAGCATTGAAGCTCGTTGTCGATGGATAGAAATTCTTCGTAATTTTCGACCTGTTGAAATTCCACATTTTCTTCACCATTTTCACTTTAAATCAGCATATATATCAGCAGACCAAATGCTTAAAGCCACAGTGAGAAAAACAGTTCGGAATTGTCTCACTGCTTATATTTCGACAGCTATCGGCCAAAAATGTAACTGCTTGTAAGATGTTGACCTTTGCACTGACTTCTCTGGCTGTTGATGATAATGAGGTCAGCAAACTTTCTTCAATTGCTTCAATGACGTAATTAGCCAACCTTTCACGATAAAAAGTCTTCAAATTTTTTATTATGCCCATGTCCATTGGCTGTACCAAAGCTGTGGTCCTGGGAAGTAGAAACTCCAGGTGGATGTTTTTTCCAAGTATTATGGCAGGGGAGACAAGACACGCACTGTTCACTGAATAAAGTGTTCCAAAGAAATTGGTTTACGTGGGATTTCATTTCTCAGAAAAGCGGAGAAGCAGTGGTTCCTCACTGGCGGCTACCAAGCTGTCCGTTCAAAGAAACTAAGTGCTTGCTCACCTCCCACTGGTTCTTTTCCCTTTCGGACTTCCTCCTGTACACAGGCGACTTGTGGCTTCTTTTTCGTCTTCTTTGGTCCGTTTAAACGGAATTTTGGTTCAAATAAGCGAATAATATTAGGCTTATGTACATAGGATTTGTTTCGGTTCTTTAAGATTCGGTCCGAATAAGCGGCTGGTCCGATTATCCGGTGGTCCAATTAACCGGATTCGACTGTATATATATATGTGTGTGTGTGTGTGAGGAAGCAGAACCAAAAACTATTTCGGATTCGAACAAGATTAAAATTTTAAAAACTATCATTGTATTTAGTGATCGCAAATGCAGCTGCTATTAAAATACAGATAAATCAAATAAATTAGCAATATAAGAGGAAACGAAATTAATTACGGAAACGGAACTAGAAATAAGAATCGATATATATATATAAAGTTTTAACATCTAATTTAAATCCAGATTAATTTCTAAAACTTAACTTCCAGTAATAGTGACCATAGTAAATTCATTCTAAAATATTCTATTTCTCTACTTAATTCCAGAAAAGCTTTTTAAAGTTCTTTAGTCAGCGATTCCCAAGGTGAGAGTGATTAAGCAAATAGTTTTACAAAAGGATCCCTGGTTTGAAAGTCACGTGTTCAGAAATCCCTATGAGAATCTTAATATATTGGCAGTATAAAAAATATGTTCCCTGCTTTCTAATGCAAGGAAAAATTAATTTCTGCCATTTTTCCGTCACATCTGCTTGTAAATGTGCTGCCTGACTCCTGAGGAAGAATTAAAACGAATTTAAAAATGAAAAGTCCTCTTCAATGTCTTCGAACCTGCCATCTGCTTCCAATACTTCTCAATCATTCACACATATATAATACCATAATGTTACATTCGAGAAAAACCAGATTGTTCTTTTCCGCCATTTGGAAAGATAAAGCATTCAAAAAGTAATTGCACAAAATAGAAGATAATTTCGGTGTCGTAGAATAATTCCTAATGTTTACTTCTCTCTGTGTGTGTGTGATTTAGCCGTAGAAAAAGATAATGCAATTATGTTATTGTAGATAAATGGTAAAACCGTAATTCTGATATCTCCTATGCTCAATAGATGGCAGCACGAGCTTTATTAAAAAATATTAATTTATCCAAAAATTAACTCCGTTCTCTGGTGTGAAAATAGATCAAATGCTTCTCCAAATAGAATAAAAATTGCTGAGTAAAGTTTGTCAAGAAAATTATATTAATTTCAAATATTCCTTTGAACTTCATTATAAGTGGTGGAAAGCTCGTTGAAACAGAATTTATTTTTACATGCCAACCAATAAATATTAAAGTTTTTTTTTTCTTTATATATATTTCCGAATGTGTGGCAATATTTTCTCGTGGAAAATACTTTTTTCTTTTTCAAAAATATGAATAAGTCGGTAAAAAAATCCTCTCTGAAAACGAATAAAAATATTATTTGAAGAAATTTTTAGTGTTGTTTATTGAAGAAAAATAACAATAATAAACGCCTCAGAAATTAAATTGATATGCATTTATTAATGACTTGAACAGTCCGAATTAGAGTTTCCTTTTTTGAAAAGCGTGTTATTACTTTCCATTTGCTGTTCAACCCCGAAAGAAATGACGACCGTGTTAATATTTCGGAAGTAACTCGTTCTAACGATTTAAGGAAAACGATCTAAAAAGAGATAAATCAGAAAATGCAGTGTGTTGCAGTCCATGCGAAAAAGTCTATCGATAGACATGAATTAATATTATGGGAGCCGGTCTCTTAGCATAGGGGTGGCGTGTCTTTCCCGTGACCTGGGCGTCCCAGTTCGAGCAGAGTTATTCTATCTGTGGGATGCGTGAATGAGTCCCCTGTAAAAAGGGGTTGTGCAAGCAAATGTGTGTGTATCACCCTCATTTGAGCGAGAAGTGAGACTTCTGCCCTCTGGGTGCTCAGGGGTCCTTACCCTCAGAAGATACTGCACCCCCTTTCCATGGAAACATCAATCACGACATCATCAATAATATTATGATAACTTATGACTGGAAAACAGTGAATGCCAATCATTTGAATAAAATTGTGCAGTTTATTTCTAATATTCAAAGATCCATTTTCTCCAATTTTTGAAAATCTGAGGTTTTAAATAAGTTAAATTTTACAATAGTTTTATTTTACGTTGTATTCATTTTTCAATGTTAGGTGGAAAAAATTTCCTAAAAGAATTTTGCACAATATTCTCTCTAAATATCCAAATCATTGATTACTTGCGAAAAATATTTAGATAATTTCACTTAGCAAGGGAAGTAAAACAAAATGGAAAGTAAAGCTGTTGAATCTGCACACTAAGCAATCAAAGAAAGAAAAAAGTCGAGAATTTTCGTCCTTTTTTCAAAACGTAACAATAAAATTAAAATCAAGTGAAATTCGAACTGCTAATTTTAAACATAGTAGAGTGATAATGTAATAATTATCAGTTGTCTTTATTAAAAAAATATTTTTAATTGCATAGCAGCAGCAACATGCTTTCACAAAAACATTAAATATCATCGCAATGTTCGTTTATATAAATAATGCTATAAAACGTGCTTAAAATCTTAAAAAATATTAAAATTAGAAAACAGTGTGTATGAAATTAAGTTGACATTATTTCAAAGCTAATTTCTTTTAGTTTTAAATTAGTGCAACAGCTATTATTTAAAAGAAATATAATTCAATGATTAAGAAAAGGCATTAAAATATTAATCAAGCTTTAGTTAAAAATCCAATCAATTTTTTTTAATCCCTTTTGTAACATAACATCTCCCAACATGTAACTATCTATTAATAAACTATCTCATAACCATCTATTATAAAAGTTGTAATATCTATTGATAACCCAAAATGTAACTATCTATATACTTTTCATGCATCCACTCGAGTTCAAATATATATTTTAATGATGGATGTCACTTGACGTTGATACAGTTTTTTTTAAATGTTAATTAATTAATTAAAATATTCTAATCATTTCCATTTGGTCACCAAATCTGTCGCCAAGTTTTCCGCCAAGCTCAGAGATTAGTGACGTGACATAGATCATAAATAATATAAATTGTATATAAATAATATAAGAAAAGAAATAAGAATTGCAATAAAAAATATGTTATAAATAAATAATATAAGAAAATAAATAGAAATTGAATTAAATAATATAAGTCATACATAAATAATATAAGAAAATAAATAAGAATTGAATTTAAAAATGTAAGTTATAAATAAATAATATAAGAAAATAAATAGAAATTGTAAAAAAAATATAAATAATATAAGTCTTACATAAATAATATAAGTTAGGAATAAATAATATTAAAAATAAATAGGAATTGAATAAAAAATAATAATATAATAAAATGAATAAGAATTGAAATGAGAAAATTTGTGTACATATTACTGATTTTTACATGTATTTTAATAACATAATTGCATTATATCTGTTTTTAAATACTTATCTGTGTCGTTCAAAATCCGTTAATGAAATGCGATGGTTCAAGTTAATGGTGTTTAATCAAGTGCTGATGAACCAGAAATACTGATTCTTAATCGAACAAAATAAAAAAAAGTACAGAAGGACCTTGATGATACTTCTGTCTCTATAATTTTTTATGAATGTGCGACAACATTTCTATATTGTCAATGATGCTGATGTCGTGTCCGTATTTCCACGGAAAGGGGGTGCAGTAGCTTCTGAGGTTAAAGACCCCTCAGCACTCAGAGGGCAGATGTCTGACTTCTAGCTCATAAGATGACACACACATTCGCTTGCACAACCCCTTTTTACAGGGGGGCACATTCATACATCACAGAACAACCATGCCCGAACCGCGACGCATAGATCACATGCCCCATGCCAGGACGTCGGCGTATTATTAAGATAACTATCGAATATATAAGGAGGTTTTTAGTTTAGTTTATTTAACTTATTAGGTTTATTTTAATTATATATAAGGAGTTAATTTTTTAAACAATTAAAAATTAAACAAATTCGGCACGCAAAAGCGAGTTTAACATGATATCGTTTCCATAAATTATGTACTAAAAGTTTGTAGCTCATGATCTCTGAAGCACTTGGTAAGCTAGAGAAATATTTAGCATTTTAGTAGAAAGTATTTAGTATTTTATGTTTATGGAGCAGCTACTCGGCGCGTTGCTGCCGCAGAAGAAATAATTTTAGAAATATTGTTTGAAATTTAATGTAACTGTCTTGTTTAATTAGGAGTGATGTCGTAAATGAATACATTCATTGAAGTTGAATGATATTTAAAAGAGAAACGTAATTTTCATTCCATTTTTTATTTTGTTATTCAAGAGCTTTAGGGTGGGAAATATATATACATTTTTTTTTTCCGTCTTCAGAAGAAACAAATTCCTTTCTTGAATGTCCGACTCGTAACATCAATGTGGGAGAACTGTCTCTTTGGCGAGGTCATTTGGCAATAATCCTTGATTGTGATAAACAGATCCGGAAATATTTCTTATACATTACATCATTTTACTCTGTCCCGTAAAAGCACATAATAAGCATTCGCAGTTTCCTCGCCATCGGAGGAGCGGTGCGACGAGGCGTAAGAGACAATTGTACAGATTTTTATTTGTACAGATTTTTACTGCAAAAAAACAGGCTTATTGGATGGAGAGCCCTAGATTCGATAAATTATAAAAGAACCCTTTTTTAAGCGAAATAATACTTGAATAATTGATTCATCGTTGCCAGATAAACAGTGAAAAGTTTAAATCATTGCACATTGCCCTTCAGAAAGCATAAACATTTCGCGCTCATTCGACCACCTGCACATTTCACGTGTTAAGGGTTGACAATGCGAATGAAAAAAAAAAAAAATTGGCTGTTGACGTACGCAATTGCTAATGGATGCTTTGTGGATTCAAATTCGGGAGTTGTTTTAGCAACGATATCCTGGATGGAATGCACATGACTGCTTCATGCGTGTCTTCACGACTTCGGCCGCTTGAATCTTTGCATGAAGAGGTTTCGGCTTCTATTAAAATGTAGCATTCCGTGTTTGCTCAATAGTCTGTCTGTCTTTAAGAAATCTGACTACGTTCGCAGAAAATATTTTTAAAAACTTTGATTCTTTGAAAATAATTTAAAATTATGGGTTTTAGATGTATTATCAGTTATGATAAAAAAAATTATAAATACAATAAAAAATTTTGAAAAATAGGAAAATTCGTAGTAAATTTTGAGGAAATTTAACTGAAACATTCTTCACAAAATGGTGATGCAGCCATCCTATTTTTCTTTGCACACAAGTTACAGAATAGAGTGATGAAGGAAAGGAACCGAAATCTAAGAAACATTTCGAGATGCGACGAAGTGATGAGTAAAAATATACATATATAAGTATTTTTTTTTCCAATCAATTCACAACTTAATTTTCTAAAAACACTTTCAAATCAAAAAGTATTCAAGCGACCTTGAAACTTTTGGTTCATTTGATTGCCCATATTATTTAAAACACTCGCTGAAATGTTTATGCCGATGCCTCTATGAGTCATGTGAAGAATTTTTACGAAAATTGAAATTTTGTGAGATTTGAAGTGAAACACAGATTTCAGCCAAAAAACATGTGACCCTAGATGATAGGTCAGTCCTTCCTTTTCCTAAAAAAGACAAACCGTTTCGGGAAAGTCTGAACTGCAAGAAATGACAATGAAAATTCTCCAATGGGGTGGATCACCAATGTTTTAAACGTGGTCGGATACCTTAACAGAGCTTTTCGTGGGGCATGCGCATCTCAGTTTATGTTGCTCATGAGCACGATGACATTTCATTTCTCGCGTGAAGACCAAAGAGATTATTGTAAAACTTTAAGGAATCCGAAAGCGTGGAAAATTTTCGGTCACAAATTGCCAATTAGTGCTTTAACGGTGTTTTGTGGAATTTTTATACTTAAACATGTCTTTGTTGAGATCTGAATCTTCTTGATTTTGTATATGTCTGTAATATGTTTTAAAGACGATAAACATTCTGATTTATCATTTAATATTTATGATCAGAAAACCATAGTTGGCAAATAATGTCCATTTTTTTTTTTTGGAAGTGGGAAAGTTGCCCATTATTAAAAGTTTCATGGGGTGCCTCTGAACAAGACTTTATGGATTCCGTAACACAGGCAATTCATTTTGCATTTCCTGATGAAGTAATTCGTTTTCATTTCTTAAGATATCCACACTCATTGAAAAGGCCAATTTTTGCCGAAAGTGACATTTTTCCGAAAATTCTTTTATTGGATAGATCAGTCTTTGGGCCGTCCAAAACGGGTTCACTTTTGTCTCTACGTTCATTAGAAGTCGAGATATTCATATTTTCGTAATGATCGGTAAACCGGAAGTGAACATTTCAATAACCGGAAATACTGATTTAAAGGTACCAAAAACATGCTAAAAATTTGCATGAACACAAATTTAATTTTAAATGCGGAAAATATTTAGCACAGAAAAACACAAAACGGCAACGAGAGGTTTAACAATGTTTTTTGGAAATTTGTACCTAATGTGTCTTTGTTGAGCTCTGAATCCACAGATGAGGGGTATTTATGTCTGTAATGCATTTTCGAAGGTTTTACAGAATAACTGAATATCCTTAAGGTTGTTGGAGTGTATCCTTGTCAACATTCAGTTAGAGCATTTGATGAGTTCGACAAAGATAGAATAAATAATTTAAGCAGCATTCACTGCCAAATGAATAAAACTGCCAGAAAAAACTTTAAATGATTCAAAACAGAAAATTATTAAGAAATTAGCAGCAAGAAGTTATAAGCTATAAATACCGTGAATTTTAAGGTTGTACGCCCATAATTTATTATTAAAACACTTTACTGAATACTTTAAATGCATTCTTCTCAAAACTGATTTTTACTCATTTCTTTCTCGCTTCAATTCAAATAATTCAAAATATAATGATCATATTAATATGAAATGTAATGGCTTTTGACTTTATACAATTTTCTGGGAGGGAGGAATGGACTAAAAGAATTTAGATCTAGTGAATAGTTTTCAATTTACAGCCTATTGCTAAAATAATAATGTCAAAATTTTACTAAAAATTTCATGATATATCTTTGATTGGTTGTAAAATTTTTATTTATTGTTAGAAGCATTAGAATAGAGGGTCATATCTTAGAAAAAACTATAGTTTATTTTGGTATTAGTTTTGTTAAGATGAGAATTATAGTTTTAACCTTTTAACCGCAAACCTTTTAAAAACGCATCAGCTGTCAAGGAAGTACACGTAATAATAAAGCAATATTGGTAAAAGCAGGTCAATCATTTAAAAACGCATCTATTTTCTGAGATGCATACATAATATTTATGCGATACTGTTAAAAGCAAATGAATGATGATGCGATTAAAAGATGCCGATGAATATTGCCAATTGTGCTTTATGCTCGAAACTGCTTAGGCAATGAATAAATTCATTGCTTACGCGATTTCGTGCTTCAATTATTTGCTGCCTTCAATTATTCAAAAGCTCTCAAAGAAAACAGGATCATGTTGTCACGGGATAAAAATTTAGCAAAGTATTTTCCCGATAGAATTACAACTTGGATATTCTTTCTTTTAATAAATATTAGCCATAAACATGGCCCGATTGAATTCTTCAACAAGATAAAAAAATCAAATCATTTTATTTAAAACGGGTGGCCGAGAAATAATTTATCTCTTTAACAATATTGTCACGTAGATAGAACTCAAGAAGACACGGGAAGTAGAGTGAAATCAACATTAAATTATTAACTCATTTCTACACTATCGAAGAACGAAAGATCTTTAGCTTTTGTACAGGTAGGAAAAGTTCCAGAATACCTTTCTGGAGACAAGAAAAGTCCAGAGCACTCATCTGGTTAGTGAAAGAAAGGTCCAGAATCTTCTGGAACACGAAATAAAGGAAAAACAAATTTTTGAAGTGCGGGCAGATTTGCCCTAGACACTAACATAATAAATTTCGATTCCATCTCATATCGGAACTGACCAACTCCATGACATCGAAAAAAGGTTTGATTAAAAACATAGACCTTCTTAGCCAGAACACCAATGCCTTTTTTCTTTTATTCTTTTCAAATTCAGAATTCGTTTTCACAAAAAATTATTTTAAAAAAGAATAACCAGGTGATTGCAGAAGAAAAAGATCCATTCTTTGAGAACAAATAGTTCTTATTGCTTCTTAAAGAAGACCAGTTCTCTGAATTCTGACTGAAGAAAGTATATTTACACACACAAAAAATACTACTTAACAAATTAAATATACATGAAATAATCAAAACTTTTAACAGAAACAAAAGTGGGTGCTACCACCACTTTTTGAAATATAAATTTGCCAAAGGGACAAAAATCGTTCCACAGCGGTGAGCCGCCACGTTTTAAGTCTGCTGGGATTCGAACACAGGATCTCCTGACTATGAGCCCTGCGACTTAACCATTCCTGTATGCAGACTCGGCAGTGTTTTGTTTCAACGCGGCATTTTGTACTTTTATTCGTATATCCAAAAATAATGTTGTTAATGATCTGAATTTTTCATTATGTCAACATAAAAAGTATATATTGTCACGTAGATTGAACTCAAGAAGACACAGGAAGTAGAGTTAAATCCATTTATAAACTCAACTTTGAACAATGTGACCGAGAGATCTTCGGCTTTTATACAGACAGGGAAAGTTCCAGAACACCTTTCTGGAGACAGTAAGGAAAGTCCAAAGCACTTATCTGGTGAATTAGAGAAAGGTCCAGAATCTTCTGGAGCACGAAATCAAGGAAAAACAAATGTGAAGTCTACTGGGATTCGAACACATGATCTTCTGACTCATAGACATAACCCTTCAGCTATGCGGACTTGGGCATCTTTTGCTTCAGTGTGGCAGTATTACTCTAGAACGCTGCTATCGTAACGAAAAAAGCCATCTGAATTGCTTTAGGTAGAAAGAGGGGGAGGGTTAAGCTGTTGTTTTTTTCCCCTTTTCTTTTTATAGCGGGGAATTTCTGTCGCCCAAGATTTTATGACGCGTTCGATCAGACAAAAGATATTTCTTGTCCGCCGATTATTTACGGCGTCTATATCCCCAAAAGGGTTTCCTTCTATGACGGGGACAGTAAATGACGAAAAATGGTACGGATCCGGCGATTCAACAATCAAATTTCTCATCAAGGACACTCAAGGCGCTCGCGCAAGGAAAGAAAAAAAAGAGAGAGAGAAAGCTTCCTTGTATTGTTTTTTTTTTTTTTAGCAAATGCATTGATAAAAAAAAAATGAGAATCCAATTGTGCGTTTGTTTTATTCTGCCGCTTTATTCCGTTGCTTTTATTTTGTTTTATCTTTAAACCGCATTTTATTTCGACAAGGAAATTTCATCGAATCAAGAACTAAAATGGGTGCATCAAAGCACGCTCGCCTATACACTTCGACGTGTTCCGTGTTTGCGAAGATGAAATTTTGAGCTTGAAATTTTTGAAGTTGAAATTTTTCGATTATTTTTTCCTACTTATTTTCTATCCGCTAAAGCAGACATTTTCACTCAGTGTGGGTTATACTAATGACATGTTATTATTACCTGAAAACACAAAATACGAACGCAGACAGGGATAGACTGGTTGGTAGGGCGTTGGATTCGCATATCTTAGGTTGTAAGTTCGAACTCCGCCAGTCTAAGACTTCTTCTACTTGTATGCAGCCGACCACTGAATGTAGCAGTATTGACAGGACGTATGCGAAGACTCACTGCGTGTGGTGACTGGCGCATTTATAAATCTGTCGTGATCACAAAATCCTCCAAGTCGAAAAAAAATTTGTGAATTTAAGAATGAATCCGTCTGATTGTATTATGTTAAATTCAAGTCATGTCTGCCGCTAAGTCATTATTGACAAAATAAACACCTTATTCTAAATTAGCAGATATTTATTATATTTTTTACGAATCGGGCAGTCAAGAAATTGATTTGTTTCTGCTGAAGATGGAAAAAACTAGTTCTTACCCTATAGCTCTTGAATTTTAAAGTAATAAATAAATATTATTTACATTCTCCCTTATTTGTCCCTTAATTTTAATGAATATATTCGTTGCCGGCAAGAAAATAAATGCTATTCTTTCAATCATTCCTAATTAAACTTTATCACATTTATATATTAGTACAGTAAAAGCTCCTCGCGCATTCTTCATTCACGTTTTCACAATTCGCGGATTAAAAAAATGCGACCCAATTCCTCTATTCACGGCTATTAATTTCTTTATTCGCATATATAAGAATAAAAGAATTCCAGTTGTCATCCAACCCAATATCCTTTGTAAATGTTCAAAAACTTCAATTTAATTGATATGTGTATATATATATATATATATATATATATATATATATATATATATATATATATATATATACATTCTAGCGGCAGATGTATTGGGGGAAAATCAAGCTGACAGCCACCCCGTTAATTAAGAAAGTGAGGGAGTAGTTCAGTTACATTAACGCCCCTTTTTGAAGTAACACGAGGGCTGTTTTGGGACGGACCTCGCCTTTTTGAGCCGAGGTCAGATGATGAGGACGACACCTGAGCTGGAACCCTCCTCTCCACACCAGCGTTAGGACGTTTGACCCGACAGATTCCCTTACAAGAGGATTCTACGGAGGAATCGAATCTCGAACCCAGAAACCTCCGGTTCCGAAGCCTAGACCTTACCACCATCTCACCGCGACTCAACCTATTTAGGAAAATAACGTTTTACATACAGGAATTAAAATGATACTCTGGGGCAACGTCATGTTTAAAGGTGGGTTCCCACGAGGATAACTATTGCGTGCAGTAGAACATCCCGCCTACTTCCAGAAAATCAAGTGACCACAACGGGACAGTGGCAAATTGTTGTCCTATCGGGACAACCGTTGGGCATTGTCCCAACGATGTCGTCTCAACTGTTCACGCGAGGACAATGGGCAGATTCGTACAAGAGACCCCCTCACAAAACGGTCCTTCTGTAGTATTGAGTCTCGAACCGGAAACCTTCCGGTTCCGAAGCCTATACCTTACCACCAGGACACCTCGCCCTCAAGTAAGGGAATTAAGAAACCTCCCGAGAAAAATGATTTCTCGTTAAAGATTCATTCATTTTCGAACAAGAGAAACGAACGTGCAGCCGTGAAAAACGGTGAACCCAAAACGCAATTTCTCGCGTGGAAGGAATGAAAAGCAACGCTCTTCTCTGACACGTGCACCCCTCCCCCCTTTTTCAAGCAGACGGTTTTGTTGCAAGGCATGCCGCGGAAGCCATGCGTAGACTTCTCTCTGGAAAGGCTTCCCTTCTTTCAATACTGTTCGGGAGGTATCCCCGATTACGGGGGATTTCTTTTAAATAACGAAGCGAAATGAAACTGGAGTGTATGTATTGCGCAATTAGTATGCTTGGCTTTTTTTTCGTAATGGTAAAACAAAGGTATCAATTGCCTAATAGAAATAATTCGTATCAAATAAATAAAGCAGCGGCCACCTAGTTGGCAGAGCGTCCGTCTCATAACGGAAAGGTGGCGAGTTCTGTCCTCGTCTTAGCCAAAGACCCCTGTGTTGGCTCATGGCAATGGGGGCAACTGGAATGGGTCCTCCAAGTTCCTATAACAGATGATACCTCTGGAAGTACTGAGTCGCTCTCTGATTGGGATCTCAATTCTGACTGTCATCATTTACAAGTTTATTTATTCATGCATTTACTTCGTAAAAGAGATTTATTATACTCCTGGGTCTTTAATTCATTATTTATTACGTTTAATGTCTTCGCTAGGGGAAAAAAGCCATGGAGACCTTTTACACTGACAAAACATTTCTCTCGTTGCATGTCATGGATCTGACACGAATGATAGCAAAATTTCATTGCTTAATTTTCATTGCTTAAATTCCAAAATTAAAAATTAAAAAAACTACGAATTTTTATTATGAAAGAAAATAGATTCTTCTTTTGTAAGGTTATGTTTTCGAGTTTTATATTTTTTTTATTTCTTTCATTTTTTTAATCTTATTTTCGAATAGACTGATTTTGATTATCGCTGCTTTCAAACAAGTTTTTATTTAGGACCAGCCGCCTTTGGCGACCAGCTGGTTCGCCATGAGTAATGCTTTCTCAAATTTTTAATTAAATCATATATTCATTAGCCTTGAAGTAATTCCGTGCATTGATTGGCCTGAAATGAATATTTTCTTTAAGATGATGGACGGAAAGTTCTAAAAGAACACGTTTCCCTAATAATAATCTTTAATTTTATATATCAGTCAGTTTTAATTATTGATTTTGAAGACTGATTGGTGTAGCAACTTTTATTTAAAATATTAATAAAAATATTTTGTAAAATAAATATATTGTAAAATTTGCAATAAACAAAGTATGAAGAAATCTAAAACTCATTATTCATAAATGCATTGTTTGACTCAAGCTATATAAAATGTAATTATTTACTTCATTTAGTGCTTCTAATATATGTGCCTATTAATAATATTTTACCTATTGGCCATCGGACCGGAATTTGAATGCATATCCTGTATAAATTCAATCCTGTATAAATAAAGATAATTTATTGAATGAATGATTTAAATATTACAAACGATCATAGAATTCTTTGCCTTGCATTTATTTTTTTAGAAAATATCACATTTTATATTTCTTTTTATTTTATCCAGTTACGTGCTGAAAGTGCATTTCTTTAGATTTATTTTGTGATGATATTTTTTTTCCATTAGAACTTCTGTTTGCAAAGTCCTCCAAGTTCCCATAACAAAACGATACCTCTGGGGGTACTGAATCAGGGATGAGTCGGTCTCTGATTTGGATCTAAATTCCGACTTGCTGATGGATGAATGAGTCTATGAATGAATTCGACCACCCCCTAAAAAGGGTAGTGTCGTGTGTGTGAGCTAGAAGTCAGACTTCTGCCCTCTGGGTGCCCAGGGGTCTTTACCCTCAGAAGCTTCTGCACCCCCTTTCCGCGAAAAACACGGACACAACAACAACAAAAACAATAAACAACATCTTAAGGCTTGTTCAATGGTTTGAAGAATTTTGTCATTTCCTCTTGCTTGGCAATTTTTGAAAGTTCCTTCCATTCAGACCGAAACGCAGCAAACGCAGTAGCAATTTGCCTCTTAAAAGTAAAACTTCGTTCCATAGACGGATCAATGTTCATAAAGAAATAGCAAAGCTCATTTGAAATTCACTCAGATTTTTCAAATGAAATGTCACGTTTCCAGTGCTTGTTGGAGCCTCTTCTTCCATGGGCTGAGAATTGAACATGTAGTTCAGACTTCCTGGATTTATTTTTATTTATCTCATTTTTTTTGTATTTTAAATAATACTCCGAAATCTAGTTTCACAACGATAAGGAATGCACGGCTTGGTGGTCAAAGTGACCGAGTGGTTTAAACATTGGGGCCGCGGTGGCCAAGTGGTACGGTCTCGGCTTCAGAACCGGAGGGTTTCAGGTTCGAGACTTGATTCCACCGAAGAACCGTCGTGTGAGGGGATCTCTTGCACGTTAAATCTGTCAGGCCAAACGTCCTCCCGCTGGTGTGGTGTGGTGTGGAGAGGGGGGTGCCACTTCAGGTGTTGTCCTCGTCATCTGACCGTGGTTGAAAATTACGAGGTCCGTCCCGAAATATCCCTCGTGTTGCTTTAAACAGGACGTTAATATAAATAAACTAAACTAAACTTCACAATGACTCTGAATTCTTCTATATATTTTTCTTATTCTTTCGAATAAGTTTTTAAGCACACACACACACACACACACACACACACACACACACACACACACACACATATATATATATATATATATATGCTTAAGAACTTATTCGAAATTGCATTTTTCCGAGTTCTCGTTCATGCGCAAAAGCCATTCATGTTCTTAGGACCTGGAATGTCTTAGCAAGAAAGGGAGACCGCTCCACTCGGTAAGGAATGCGTGGTCATGTGTTACAGAGCCTGAAAATTATAGAAGCAGATAAAATACGATCAAACAAGTATTCATTTTTATACTTTAGATTTGTGTATTCTTTTTGAATTGTAAAACTTTGTGTTGTTTCGGAATTTTAATAAAAGAAACTATTTATTGTATCTCCTGAGTCGTTTAACATTCGTTCAGAATTCTCAAATTTAATTCCAGAAAATTCGATTAAAATATTTTCTTTTAAAATGGATTAAGCATAGAAATTATATTTATACCATAAAATCGTTAATATTGTTAAAAACAAAATTTTGTGTAAATGAAGATGGCGCAAACTTATTTGTACATGTACATTTGGTAGTTACTGCGGCAAATTATTTGGTTTAATTGTATTTTTGTTTGCATTTTTTACGGAAAACGCAAAAATTTAATTAAAATTTTAAAACCCCTTGGTTGGTCCCCCCTAAACTTTCTCGCCTCATTTGTCAAAAAGTTGTTGCCTCTGAGAATGACTTGCATGATATTTGCGTACTATAGCTATAAAATATTAACCCTTAACTCGGATTTAGCATTTCTACAGAATCTATTGTCTCCTTGATGAATTATTTGGAGATGAATCCTTGGTCAATAGATGCGATTGAGATTTGAAGTTTATTTGATTTTAGATATTTGTACTATCCCGATAGCCATCCTATAGATATAAACAATAAGCTGAATAAGCTTCCTCGCAATCAGATAAACGGTTTAGAAAGCATAAGAGACATACAGACAAACTTTCATTTTTATTCCTTTAGATGTGAGTGAAAAAAAATTATTTCATTTAGCTCAATGGAATCGAAATTAATACAATTTGAATGATACAAAGAATGGCGTTCTCGAATAATTAATGAGCATTCTTACACAATAAATTGTTCTTGACTTGTATTGTCACGAAGATTAAACACACCGGCAACTTAAAACCATTTATGCTTTAAAAAATATTACACTCTTTCTTTTTTACTAGGAAACAGTTACCCTGTGCTTGAAAAGTCACCAATGAAGCGAATGGCATTAGCTGGGATCGAACTCGAGATCTTATGACTCGTAGCTAGATAACATGACCACATATGAAGGACTGATTGTGTCAAGAAGATTCAAACAAACCGTCATTTTTAAGCAAACAAGTTTATGGAAGGAAAGTCGCGACTTGTAACTCTAAAAGGTCGAGAAGTTGCCCACGACTGGTGGGTATTAGCTGGCATACAAGAACGGAATATTCCAGAAACAACTCATTTGCATAACATAGAAAGGTCCAGAGTGTTAGAGAGCATAAGGAAACAAACTAGAAAATCACGCTTTGGATACAACAGCCATGGCGAGTACCGAACCCTCAAACTCTGGGTTTGGATCGCGTGCTTTAACCTTTTGGCCACTCAGCTCGTGGCAGACTTTCTTTATACGGCAATATTGTGTTAACCAAGTTGCAATTCATTTTTCTAAAAATAATTGTGCAAACTTTAAAACTAAGCATACAGACGGAAAATATAAAAAAATGCATTAGGGAAATCTTAATTGAATAATGTTTCGTAGAATAACAGCGAAATATACGTATTGAATTTCATACCAAAAACTTTATTGTTGAATAACTCACAAGATATGTAATATCTAATTTAACTCGTACAATCGTAGACTCGTATGTTGATATATTGTTAAGAATTCTTTCTTTTGGTTTGTTAGTGGAGGAAGAAACACAATCAAGAGACCTCAGTAACAAACGATGAAGACATGAATAAGCAGACAACACGTATACAGCCAAGACGAACACAACAATACACAGCAGCACACAGTAGCCCACAATTAATAATTGGTAGTAATAACAACGACAGCACATAAAGTGACCAGATGGGTTTCAGCAGGAGGAAGGAGCCTTCGTAGCTGCTCTCTATGGTCTCTCCATACGTCTGCAATTCTCCACTGTCTCCTCGCTTTAGTTGCATCCAACTGCCGACTCCTTCTACTCGACTAGGTACTCCTCACACGACACGAGGCTGCTTCCACACAAAAAAAACAGCACTTAGCAACTCAATGGCAGCAAACTCTTGATCTCCACACGATGCTTGAGCTTAGCTGGATTGATCCAATTATTCGCCGTTGGCTCTCTCTACGATTACGACTTGATAAGCAAGTCGCACTTAAATCTAATAATCTAATATATAGTAAATAAATCACTTAATCTAATATATAGTAATGAATATTTGTTTGTTCGTATTTTATAGGATGTCATCCTTTTTCGATAAAACATTGCCAGATTATTGACGGATTGCACTTAATGTAATATTTTCTTTCAGCTGCAACTACGCGCCGGGAACCAGCTAGTTTAACAATGAAGATAGTTTAACAGGAAAGGTAGCGCGTATTTCCCACATACGCTAGAGTAAATTGTGAATTTTCAAAGGCGCAACTATTCAAATTACATTATAAATAGCTTAAGATTAATAACTACCATCACTTTAAACATTTTTTTACTTAAAGAGAAGCAGAAAAAATATAAACATAGACTGCAATAACAATATAAAATGACCACGGGTCAACTGAATTGACTTCAAAATAATAGAAATAAAATTGCCGATATTTTGACATGTGTGCTCCAAACATATAAATTTCTGTCAAATCTCACACCGAACCTCGTTATTCTAGCCCACTTTTCTTTTTGGCAGAGTTTTTTCCCTGATGTCACATATTCCCCTTCTTCAATGCCTAGTTCGGCTTTTCTCTTTAGCACCTTTCATTTTAGCTCACTTTTTAGAGATGTGGGAGCTTTTTTTCAACATTTTCCTTCGTAAGTGCATTTGCCAGCTGTCGCCAGTCTAAAACAAGACGGATTTATTTGTAAAATCATACCAAATCAGATGTGGCAAAAACTGACATGAAAGGTCATGCGTATCTCTAAAATACAAGTATGTGATCAGCAGAGACCTATGAACGACACAAACTGACGACGACAACTGAAAGTAGTTCAAAGGGAGGGGTACAAATAGCCAAAGACAGGTGTTCCCATTGCCACCAGATCTGAAGGTATAAAACGAAATTCGTCTGTATTGTATGTTTCACATACGCGCGCCCCCTGGAAGGTTAACTTTAATAGTGTTAAGCTAGAGTGAAAACAAAATGAAAGGTCAACATTCAACCTTTTCTCTTTTATTCATCATTCGAAATAAATAAATAAAAACAGAAATCACAAAAATTATTTCTACGCAAAATGGTGGCATCCGCTTCTTTTCCTATGAATACACACACTGGCAGACACCGTCTAGGCACTTTCCCTCGTACACCCCTCCGCTGATGCCGAAGCAGAATCGCTCGCAAATCACCTCGTCGCACTTGATTTCATTCGGTTTCCCAGAAGGAGCTTCGGGAATCGTGGCTGAAAAAAAAAATTTAGTATCATTATTTCAGGAGTCTACTCCACTTGAAGGTATTCGACTGCGTTAAAAACGCCTTAAGGTATCCGACTACGTTAAAAACATCTTAAGTTATCCGACTACGTTAAAAATACTAGTTATCGACCACAAGTACGAATGTTTTTAAAATTGATATTTCTTGTAGTTCACACTTTCCTCTTTCCAAAACATCTTTCCTAGGAAAAGGAAGATCTGACCAGTGTCGCATATTTTTCAGCTAAAATGTGTCTTTCACTTGAATTTTCTAAAACTTTCATTTTCACAAAAACTCGCCCCCAGTCACATGATATCTCAAAAACAAATAGAGGTATTCACGTAAAAAATTCAGGGTGTGTTTTAAATAATATGGAGAAAGAAATGAACCCAAAGTTTTATTGTTGATCAAATGCTTTTTCGTTCATAGGTGTTTTTAGAAAAATGAAGTTGTGAATTCAGAGAAAAAATGCATCTATACGTATATTTTGACCCACCACTTCTTTGCATCTCAAAATGTTTCTTAGATATCAGTTCATTTCTTTCATCATTATATCCTACAACTTGTGTGCAAAGAAAAATAGACTTGCTGCATTACCATTTTGTGTAGAGTGTGAACGGTTTTGGTTCAATTTCATTATAATTTACAACACAATTTCCTATTTCCTAAAATATATTATATTTTCAAATAGTGCTGTTGTATTTATAGTATTTCATATTATAAATGACAATACATATACAAAATATACTTTTAAATAGGTTTTGAAGAATCCAATTTTTCAAAAACTTTCCTTCGAACGTAGGCGCATACCTTAATTTAAGAAAGTCGCTTACTTGCTGATTCTCTACTACTCTTATAAATGTGAAAGTTTGGATGGATGGATGTTTGTGACTCCATCACACTAGAACGGAATGGGATGAAATTCAGCACAAATATAGACTATAGCAAGAACAGAACAGGGGCTACTTTTTATTCCTGTTCTATTCATTAGAAACCAACTTTCGGTCCAAAGAACTGAGGCCAAATCCCACCTCCATATTTTCTTTCCCTGCAGAGTTGAGGTTTAGGTTTAGCAACATTTCGACCGATTATTTCAAACGATTCTGTTTATTTTATTTGTCTTTGGTGTATTTAGAATCTAACGCTATTTATGAATCGGTCTCATACCCATCCCGTAAGTGTAAGTTTCGAAGTTCCATCGCCATCGGAGGAGCGGCAGCGCACAAGAGACAAACATTCATTTCTACAGACAATGGCTCCATTGTACTTTCAAATCCACATAAATGATGCTAATGAATCTAATCTATCCTTCACATGCCGATTCCAGACTGCATCTTTTTAATAGCGTTGAATGCATTGAATACTAAACTGAATAATACTCGAGCTGAATATTTTAACTAAGGAAAGCTTTTGTTTTGAAAGGAACATGAAATATTAACAGACGGACTGTTCTTCTCAGTATTTCGAGACGACCCCTTTCTGACGATTCTATCTCACCAAGGGGTGAGCGCCTTTCTGGAACTATTTGACCTTTCTTCCTACCTTATTAGATACTTTTTTCTCATTTTTTAAGTGTATCATGTCGTTTCTACCTCATTAAATGCGGTTGAGATTCGAAATCTTTTTGAAAAAATTTAGATCATTGTACTATCCATAAAACCATCCTGTAAATGTAAACAGAGCTGACCTAGTTTGATCGCATTTCGGATGTTTAGGAAGACATAAGAGACGTACCCATTTTTATTTATATTGATGAGAGAAGATAGTATTTGGTGGAAGTGAAATGGAACTCTTGTTGTAGGAGCATAATCAAAACATTGCGCCAATGATAACAAAACTGAAACTAGAATTGTGACAATTTCATGGTTAACCGCGCATGATGGGAATGCACACTTGAACCCTCTCAGTATCAGTTCCAAAGATGTAAAATGAACATACATTTTTTTAAAGCAATTTATATAATTTTTTTTATTAATTGTGCAGGTGAAGTTTTGTTTGTAAGATCAAGTGCATTTTTTCCTAAAATATGAGATTAAAGAAATGCTTATTGACATTTTTCTAATATATAATAATTTCTATGCAAGCAAATATTCGAATGACTGAGAAGTTGCATTAAACTTTCCAAATGATTTTACATGTTCTGATTTAAAGCATTTTTATGACACGAAGCCTTTCAGAAGAGGGTGGGTGAAAAAGAAAATTCATTGCTTTTAGTGAGAGCTTCTGAAAATATTATACCATAAAATAATAATTCCAACATCATTCTTAAAATTCCAAGAATTATTTTTAAATTGTTTTGTGAAATGTTCCTGTAATTTTAATAATTTTTTAAAATATAATTGTAATTCAATAATGTTTGCTTCTTAAGGTATTTTTTCTTCTCTGTGTCATTTTACAAATAAGTTAAATTTTATTTTCTGAATAAGACTTGTCATGCAACATTTATTAAAATGCATAAATGTTTTTAAAGACGTAGGTCACTTCTAAAGCAATGAATGCATTTTATATAAAGAACAGAAATCTTTTTAGTTTTAAAGTGTCTGTAACTATCAATACATGTTATTGATACAAAATAACTAGATTTTTTTTAAAAAAATTGTCACCTATTAAATGCAATTTTTGTAACAATTCTTAAAGGTAGGTGGTATTTTAATGGCTAAAATTATGTTTGTCACGATATAATTTTTTACCAACTATCTAACTTTTAAAAATATTTTATAGCTTAAGATATTCTGTTGCGAGTGTAGTATTTCTTAGAATATAAAGATCAATATTTCAAAATCCTATTTGGCATGCGACGATTTTTATGTAAATGAATGAATTGGCAATTTTGCATAGCTTCAAATCTGAAGAATTAGTAGCAATTCATTTTAGGGTGTAACTTGATGTATCATCTAAAAACAATGAGCTGTTCTTACATTGAATTCCTAACTTCAACATAACTTTATCAATTTATACTTCCTTTCCATACTTTGAAACTGCTTAAATATTCTTGATCTAAAGTTTAAAAGCTGGAACAAAAATAATTAATTAAAAATAAAGGAAGATTTAATAGAAACATGATGCAAAATGTCCAACTTAAAAAATTCTAGAAGCTGAATATTTTAATCCTTTTAAATGTATTTTTTTACAATTTTTTTTAGAAGTGTCAGTTAGTTCTATTTCTCCTTTTATAATAAATTAAATTATGTTATATGTATGGGTATTTGTATTAATTGCTTAGCAATTATAATCACCAACAAATACCGTGTTAGTTTGTAGATTATGTTTACCAATAACGTGCAATTAATGCAAAAATACAAATGAATATATATATATATTAAATTGATATATAAGAACAATAAATATTATAGTAATTCTGTTAATTAAAAAAGGCAGAAGAATTTTCTGTCAATGTAATTAAAATAATAAATTCTAAATTTGTATTATAAAAACATTAATTAATATCTTCAAATACATTTAAAATACAGTTCTTGTTGACTGACAAAAACTCTTAGCATTACTTAGGAACTTTGCGACAAGCCTATATTTACATGTTACCTTAATATTATTTTGCAATCATTACTAAATTATGCGACAGCAATACAATCATTATTTGTTCTGTTTCAATATGTAATGTCTAAGCAATGACAAGAAAGTGAAAACAACTTGGATTACAAGGAATCCAATTTTGTCTTCCAGCTTGTCGAGAAATTTTTTTTTCACAATTACAAACATCAAAAACAGACAGAGCATTTTTATTTTACTTATGCAACAACATTTATTTTTGATAGGAATTGTTTTTAGTATTAATTAAAAATTAGTTTATTCTGTGAAATGTTTGTTCTTTTAAGTGAATCAAAATTGGGGCTATTATGTAAAAAGTTAATCACATATTTTTCAATCTATACATTATTATTAAGGCTTCATTGTAATTTCGATCTTAGCTCATTCTGGCATAAAGTTTTAAAAGAAATTGTTACAATACTTGTGACAAGTCTCATTTTATATAGGTATGCCTTTAAACTGGATTTTGAATTACAGTCAGTAATATGTATTATGTGATTAAAGTGAGTGAACTTTTATTAACATAATACTTTCATTAATTAGGCAGTCCATAAATAGAGAATTTACCGTATTTTGTTTCAATACACCACCATAAGTACTACATGTTTGAAAAGAAATTTGAAGGAGTTTGACAACCTCTTTCAGCGGCATCATACCCGAAATGGACCATTTTCCCCTCCTTGTAGGAAAAAGTATATCGCATCGATTGTCTTTCCTCAAATTCTGCAGAGGGATGAAAGACTCCAAGTAGTTTGAATCAATTCCAAATGTGTATAAACGCTTTTTGTAACAAGCTAAAATTTTAAGAATAACCTAAAATTAAAACACAAGACATTGTTTGTTGTTGTTCTCTCTTTTATAAACATATGTACAAAACAAATACAAAAAAAAGTTTAAAAAAAATACAAGATAAATGCTTCTATTAATAAAATTCAAAGGTATAACACCAATAAAAAAAAATGACAATTAAAGAAACTGCATGGCATACAAAATCCAAAATTGTACAATATACTCATCTAATGAACATTTTCACAACGTTAAGAAATAAAATATTAATTACAATAAAAATAATTTAAATTCACTATGCAACAACTTTTTATGGAATAACTTTCAATGAATTGAATCCTATTATTATAGTACTTAGTAATTTTATGAGAATTTATTTAAAAAATATGCTCCATTTGCATATTTACAAGTTAAAATGGTTTTCTAGAGTAACATATCAGTTTTTATACAAATGAAATAAATACAAATCCCTAGATATCACAATTTTTTTTCAGAAAGAAACAACGGTGTAGCAAGGGATGAATACTTTTTTTATGTGTGTTTGTATTAAAACTATCCTCAGTCATTTAACTGGCGTAAATGGTACTTTAGGCATCATATTATTTTTCCTTTTTTCATCATCATTTGCCTTACAAAGGGACATAAAATGCAATAAAGTTTTATCTCTATGGCACCATTTAAGATGATATTTTTTTTAATTAGAGAAATGAGGTAAAATTTATTTTGTCAAGATGTTGCAAGCAGGCATATACTGCTATCTTTCTAAAAGTACAGTTTGTTTAAATATTAAACTTTTTGTTTCATTAGCTGTATAAGGTACAACGATTATATTGATATTTGGAGGATCCATATCACTGCTCCTTTCTTCACTACACCATTAAAAAAAAAACTTGCATGATAAAATGGATTACTACACTGGTAACTTGAAGAAAGGATAGTTTTGACAAGATATTTAAAAACACACAAAACTAGAATGAATAAATAACACAAAACATGTATTCACAAAACATCTTGGATCCACTCGTATTTATAGCTCTCATACACACGTCCACAAAATAATCTGTGAATAATATACAATTCTCACTGAGGAGTACTTTAAAAGTCCATTATTTACAACAATTCATGTACATTGGATGCAGTTTGGGAAGAATTCAACAAGAAGCAAATGGATTTTCTCCCTACTACACAAATTCATTCGTTCCTGGGGATGTCAGGGGCTCCAAACTCTGAAAGAAACATGAGATTAGATATTACAATACAATACACAAGATTAAATGCTACATTAAAATTCATATCTGTAATAAAAATTCCAAAACAAAATCAATTTAAAAATTTATGCCATTTTAAAATAACCATTCAAGCCCCTTCTGAAATAGATGAAAGCTTAATGATTAACCCCTTCCAGTAAGATTTAAGAATGCAAAAATAATGGGTGAAATAGCTATTTAATTTTTATTTAAGAAAACTTAGTTTATTTTATAACTCTAACTAATTTATAATTATTAATTAAAATTATATTATTGGTATGGATGTAATTGTAATTTGTAAGTTCACATTCAACATTTTTTCAAAAATCTCGTGATTTTGGATTAGCCCCTAGTTTTCGCGTTTACCCTAGATATTCCGGTAATTTTTTATTTTTTTAAAAATAATTTTAGGCACATAATGTGTCTATGACTCCAGAGTATTCACAAAATACATCTATTTATAACTTCGTGCGGTTTGACTTCTTGGTAATATTTTACTATCACAAGTTTCAATATCAGTATCGCTTAAAATATATGCTTAGTTTTTTATTTTTCTGATTCACTTTGATCTTCTTGATCTACATAACTCTTATTCATTAAGGTGTTTCACTGCATGTTTAGTATTTAGTTAATCAGATGTTCAGGCTAAATGTTTATAAGAATGAACAAAGTTTTTAGAATGACTACTAATAGTTTAGCCATAACCTGTACCAAGACCATGAAATGATATGTGATAGTGATCTACAATATCAACATAAGTAACACAAGATCATCTGCATTCAATACACTAGAAATTTTAAATCAAATTTATTATTATATCCAACAGCAACTCTAGTTGCATGACAAGTATAGCTCGTCATGCCATATAGCACAATGCCGAGCATAACTCATCATTGGGTTATATAACAAGAAAAATCAATGACGAGATATGCTCGTCATTTTACGGGAATGGGTTAACAAAAATTATCTTTTGTATACACATCTATTTCATATATTCTTCTAAACCACGGGTCTGTTTTTACTAAAGAATGGAACATTTATTATGCAAGAGAAGAGAGGGAGAAAAAACAAGTTTTTAGTTCATTAGAAATAAAATAAAAATTGCTTTTGCCAATTCAAGCAAACACTTCAGAGAAATTTATTGGACAAAAAATAATTTTATATTATCTAAAATTAAAAAAAAAATCTTTTTATTACTACTAATATAATTTCTATGCAATCTTTACAAATTTTCAAAGTTGATTTTTAAGCATAATTTATTATAATAAATTGAGTTGATGCTGTTCAATGAAAGTGAATGACATTGAAATCAAGAAATATACAAATGCTGAAAAAATTGAGATTATTAATTATGATAAAGAAGAAATTTGTAAATACAAACACCATTTTAAACTAAAAATGAAAACAGAGATTACTAAAATTTTGAAAAAAGTAGTTAAAGTCTTCTACAAAAGCCCGTTGTTTCATTTGGAATGTATAAGATTGACTATAATGTAAACACACACACACACACACAAAAAAAAAAAAAAAAATAGAAATTAGTATTTTCAAATCACACTGAAAATATCAGAATATTGTGATAATATTTTAGCTAAATTAACAGGAGATTTTAGATGAGGGGAAAAAAACAGTGATTCAGCATGTTTAAAGGAAAACACTACTTTATATTCTAACTTAAATTAAAGATGAACAATAACAGAGAATTAATAAATTTAATGAAACTTAGATAGTTGCTTTAAATAATAGTGTTAATGTCTAACAAGGAAATGTGATTACATGTACTGTTGATATATAATATTTTAAATAAAGGTGTTGTATTGATTTACTGAAGGTAGATAAAATTGCAGTTTTATTACCGAAAAAAGATATTGAATTATTCCTGCTTTGTTTAATCAGTAATAGATAGCCATAATGAGAGGTAAGAACTAATATTAGGTCCCAAACATTATCTCTGACCATAGTGCAATCCCAATACTAGGAGATACATATCACGATTGTAGTAGATCTTATATTATCCTTAACTCAACTGGAGAACGGGAATCTACTTCACACTAATCCTTCACACACTATATTAGCTATCACTGGGGTATCTCCAGTGGTGGTTAATATAGAATAAGTTAAATACACCTACATTTTAGAATTCATCAATAATTAATTTTAGTTTAGAATGAAAATTTCCTCTTTACAGGTGAAAATCATCTTTAAAACACGGACTCAATTATGAACTGAAATATTTTGAGATGAAAGGAAAGAAAAAAGTCATTAAATATATATTAAATGCCTGGCTATCAGATTTTTTTCCTTTGTGTATTTATTTAACAACAGGAATAATTTATTTTGCCTAGGTATTACATTCATGCACTTGCCACCATCTTACAGCATAGACACCACAGCTTTGATTTTTCCTTGTTCCTGCAACTGCTCTTTGCTTCATAACTTGTAAAGAGTATGCCAGTAAATTGATATTTAATAAAATTATTATTATTATTTGGTAAATTTTCTAAACATATAGGTATATAAAAAATCTATCTACAGGAAAAAAAAACTCTAGATTTTAGAAGAAGAAAAAAAAAGATGTATATACACATTATTCAATGCTAGACAAAGAAGATTTTTTTAAAATTAAACATGTTTAGTAGAAATATTTTATATTTTTAAAACGACATACTACGAATTTTATTTTAAAGTGCTTATAATATTTAAAGCTTTCCTGAGATAGCTTTTCATAAAATTAAACATAAGTTTTTATAACAAATTGGTCCCAACTAAGAGGTAGGATATATGAGAGCAGGTGCAATAAGAATGTTTCTAATCAGCCAAAAGCAAAAAATGTTTATAGGCTATTTCATTCTGTTATCTATTCTGCTTTTCCACTACATAAGCCAGAATAATTTTACTGTTTATTATTCATTAATAACAATTTTTAAAATTACTAACTGAAAGTTATAATAACAGTATAATTATAATTTTGCTTGCATCAGATCTATGGATCCTCCTAAGCAAATATTTACACACTATATTTTCGCACATTGAGGAAAGAAGTCAGATATTGACAAAGGATTAACCATTAGCGCAAATCAATAATTTAATACACAAAACTGAAATGTATTACGATTGTTGATAGTAAAAATATAGCAAAAGATTATAAATTCCGCATTTCTCTTTCTTTCATCTCTTGCTCATTTTAGTGTCTATTTATAGACACACAATTTTCTGCACATTCTCCCTGCTATAAGCTATCATTGTGTTAGCTTCAATTATAAACTGGAAAGTATCAGGAAATGCATAGCTTTCAGCATTTTCACAAAGGAATTAAAATCTCAATTTCTCAATTCGCTTATAAATCTGAATGTTTTGAACATACTATCCTTAATTATAATCATCCGTTAAAAAATTGACTTTCAGCAGAATGAACTTACAGATGGGTAAGACCTAGCTGGTTGATATTGATTCTTTTCTAAGCTGAATTGGTCTTCAGTAGTTTTCCTGTACACAGGATTATCAAAGTTCATGCTGGTGATATTTCTTCTTAAATATTGCTTGTAAATGCAAAAACCAACCTAAAGAATAAATTAATAACAAGATTATACCAAGATGGAGGCTGATTTTATATAAGCAATTAAGATTTGTATATCCAATTATATATTATTAATATGATTCATACTAATAATAAAAGATTATAATAATAAATTTATACCTTTAACCCCTTCCAGTAAAATGACGAGCATTGATCATCATTGTTTTTTCATACTATATAGCACAACGACGAGCTATACTCATCACACAACAACAGTTTCTGTTAAATATGATAATAAATTCCCTTTAAAATTTCTAGCGAACTGTATTTGGCAGCACTTTTGTCATCTCTATCATATTATTTACCATTAGTTTGTCTTGGTACAAGTTGCAACGAAATTACTGTTAGTAAGGGGATTTCATTCTTATAAGCAGTTGGCGTTCACATCTTTTTTTACTAAAGAAAAAACATGCTGTGAAGTAAACACAGTAACTAATAAGAATTATGTACATCATAAAGATCAAATCTTTGGAATGATTCAGAAAGAAGTATCTGGAAATCTGAAGAAATACGCAGACATATACCTGATACAGATAATGAAATGCATAATAGTAAAATATTACCAAGAAATCATAAATATGTTGAAAGACTATTACGTGATTTCTGTAAATGCTATGGAATCGTAGGCACATCATCAGAATGAATTTGATAATGTGTTAGAAGATAATTTATGAGAGTGTCTGACGCAAAAGGTAAAACTATTGCCAAATCCAAAATCATTAGAGTTTTGAAGAGATATTTAATATGAACTTACGAATAACTGTTATATCCATGTCAATAACATAATTTTAATCTATACTTATAATAAAGCTCAATGTGTGTGTGTGTGTGTGTGTGTGTGTGTGTTGGCGCTCTACAGGCCAGACCGTTGGACCTACAGCTACCAAATTTGGTACATGTATACCTTCGATGTCGGAATGTGCACCTCGGAGCACTTTTTTCGAATTTTTAATTAAAATTAGAATTAATTAAAATTTAAGCGAAATTTCGAAATTTTTCCGCTATAATTTCCGAAAATATGATCGCATAAACATGATTTTTACATCAATTTAAAGATTAAAAAATTAGCCTTCTAATGGTATCAGTGTTTTAATGTATAACTTAAGCTTCTATTTTTAACGAATTTTTAAAGAAATATTTTAATCATGTTTTTTTAGCACGTGACTGGATAAAATAAAAGAATGATGGAAGTTTAAATAAAAAAAATTATCATCCCAAAATAAATCTAAAGAAATGAAACTTTTAGCACGTGACTGGATAAAATAAAATAAATATAAAATGTGATATTTTCTTTAAAAAATAAATGCAAAGCAAAGGTTTCTACAATCGTTTGCAATATCTATATCATTAACTCAATAAATCTTCTTTATTTATGGTAAACCTGATTCAATTTAGACAGGATATGCATTGAAATCCCAACTTAATGGCATATTTATGTAATTGTTTGCAATATCTGTATCATTAATTTAATACTTTTTTTCCCTTTCTCGCTTTCTTTAAAAAAACATATTTAATATTTTGACAACATCACCGAATTTTTTTTTAAATATTTTGGAAGCATAACCGTTGGTTAAAACTGACTGATTTAGAAAATTAAAGAATATTATTAAGAAAAGGTGTACTTTTAGAACTTTTCGTCCATCATCTTAAAGAAAACATTAATTTCAGGTCAATCACTGCCCAGAATTACTTCAAGGCTAATGAATATGTGATTTAATTGAAAATTTTAGAACACTTTACTCATGGCGAACCAGCTGGTCGCCAAAGGCGGCTAGTTAACAATATGTAAAAATTAGGAAATAAACTAAGTTTTCTTAAATAAAAAATAAATGGCAATTTTGCGCACAATGCTTCCTTACTGGAAAGGATTAATATCCTTTAGTAATTTAATAATAAACATTAATACTTTTTTTGTTTACATCACTGATGACAGAAAACAATAAGAAAATAATCTACCATCTGAAAATATCTATGTAAGAAAACTAAGGATTTGCACAAGTAAAAAATGCAACATATTATTATGAAATTCACTATCCCCATTAAATATTCAATATATAACACTTGAAAACTCATCACAATATCAACTTACCACAGCTAACACCAATGTTAGTCCACTCAACACACCAATTATTATGCCTGCAATTCTACCGGAATCGTCAATCACTTCTTGCAATTCTCGTAAAGTTTCATTTACGAAATTGGATTGCTGAGCTGATTCTGCAGTGACGTCGAACCCAGGCACTGAACTAGTGGTGCTGGAGGAGTTTTCATGGGAGGAAGTTGTTTCTGAAATAAACATTCAACAATAAGTATTGTATACAAACATTTCAACTCAATAATTAATAAAGTAATGAAAAATAATCTGTTATTTCTTGATATTTTTCTATTCTACCTGTAATTATAAGTTACTTTACAGAACATTAAGGCAGCAAAATGATGCCATTTAACTAAAGACATTTTCACATTATGAGAAGGTATATCATTTATTAAAGAATGAAATATAATTATGGGAAAGGAAATTAAAACATTCATTGGAAATATGCATCATTCTTTCACATTTTCCTCAGAAGACAAATGAAGAAAATTCAATCCACAATATTTACTTTTATTTATTTATTTATTTTCCAGAAATTTAAGATTTTCTGTACAACAAAAACTGATTACATGACTTATATGTTTCATCCTCACGTGGCAGTACCAGTTTTTTTTTTTTTTTTTTTTTTTTTTTTAATTCTGTCACAAAGTAAATAGCTACTTTCACTTAAAAAATATCTCAATAAAATTTTTTTAGATAATAATGTTTTGATAATTTATAAAAAAAATAATGCAAAAAAATTATGACTATTTTCTATTAAAAACATTTAAATAGATAATTATAAAATAATTAAAAATACAGATTTTTTTCATTTTTTAAAAATAACAACTATTTCCTTATATATATAACAAACAAAAGTGATTGCTAGTCAAAAGTAATTTAAAAATAAATAAGTTAGATTCTATAGAAATATCTTATTTTCCATAATTTGTTGATACTATGTTATACGTAACCTATTAGTAAGAATGACTCAGTAACTAAAGCTAAAGGTTATCCTCCATTTATTATCTTATCTAATCCTGTCTTATCTTATATGGTTATCTAATCTAATTTTATTGAATGAATTATGCTAACTAAAATCCTAATATAAATGTTGCTTCTGGATATATATATATATGGAATAACTAAGAAGGTTCTTTAAAACTCCTTATAAATTTTCAGTAAGTTATAAAGAAAACTTTATTTTTATAGAAATAAACCAATTTTAAAATAATTTCTTTGTATAAAAAGGTATAGTTCATCTAATTACAAAGCATATTCTTCCAAGAATTCAAAATGCACAAGAAATGCTGAAGTTTTTCATATCCAGAAGCAATGTATATTAGGATTTTATTTAGCATACTTCATTAAAGAAAATTGGATTAGATAACCATATAAGATAAGACAGGATTAGATAACAAATGGAGGATAACCTTCAGCTTTAGTTACCAAGTCATTCTTACTAATAGGTTACATATAACATAGCATCAACAAATTATTGAAAATAAGATATTTCTATAGAATTTTAACATTTATTTTTTAATTACTTTTGACTAACAATCACTTTAGTTTTTTTTAAATCACCATTGTTCAATTTAACTTTATAATCCTATATTTATTTCTATTATAAGCAGTGGCATCAGTGTTTTCATACTCATACTGGAAAAAGGTTTCTTCCCTTTTCTCCCGAAAAATTGCTAAAAATAATTTTTTCATCTACTTGCAATCAGTGAAAATTCCAGCAAAAGGTCTTTCCACCATTTTTTGTTGTTTTTCACTATATATTCCAATCCTGTAATTTTCGTTTCATTTCTGAAATAACTATGGAAATTCCATAGCTATGGTAGGATATGTATACATGAAAGCATTATTATGTAATTAAAATTTATTAATTAACTATAAAAACAGAAAATAAGAATTTCACTCTGAAAATTTAATTTTAGAGCTCAGTTTCCTTTATTTCTCTTTTGCATGCTATTTAATGAACAAATACAAGTCAAATCAAACTTTTCCTATATGATATTCATTTAAATATTCCTTTTGGAAGTAATAAAAAAGCCCTATTTAATGAATGAAACCAGTTTTAAAATTGAGTTATTTTGTCCATATTATTAACACACATACATGCCAGCATCCTGGTATAAGGGTAACATGTCATCCCTGTGATGTAGGCATCTTGTGTTTGAACTTGGTTGTTCTGTGTTCTATCTGCAAGTTCTATGAATTTGCACCCTAGTAAAAAAGGGTTATGCAAGCAAATGTGAAGTATGAAAGTGGTCAAGTTATACTCTTGGCCCTTGTTAGTGCTACTGAACAAATAAGAGACACATATCAGCTTAAATCACTGACAGCTTTCTAACAGTGGGCTTGAAAAGTGCCATAAGTAACAATAACAACACATATGTACATACATTATTCTACATGAACAGTGACACAAATATGGTGGCAATGTTAATTAAAGTGCCTTAAATTATTTTCAAACAAAATTGGGGAGAAAAAAATTATCAGAAAAGTAACGATTCTCTTCAGTATATTTTGCTTAAAATTTAATTAACATTTTTATTTTAATATAAAGATTATATATCAAATATCAAACTAGCAGCTACCATTTTTAAACTATGTTTATACAAAAAAAAAATTGACAATTTTCTAATAGGCAGATCTAAAATAAATTTTCAAAGCAAATAGCAAAAAATGGGACATAATTCTAAAAAATGGCATAATTTTAGGAACAGAGATAATTAGGATTTAAGAAAGAAACCTATATCTTGAAATCCATTAATTTTCGATTATTACAATATTTTCTCTTAATAAATTTCATATAAGTAAAACTATGAGAAATTATGATTCAGTAACTAGCTAAAAAGTTATTCAACAGTATATATTATTTATAACAGTATATTAATTATTTTATAACATTCAACACAAGAAAATAAATTTTTCTAAAACTTGAAAGCAAAAACCAAAAGAATTAATAGTATTTTGATAGAATTTAAGTTCACATAGTAAATAGACGAAGTGATTAAGAGAATTTACTACGTTCTTTAAAAGACAACTGAAGCTATTTGAGGAACAATAAGAACAAAGAAAAAATATTTTAATCCTTACTCCTCCTAGAAACATTTTTTTTAATATCTAAAACATATCCTAATAGTACAAGATATTGCACGGTATCTCCCTCGATGTTCGGTTAAACTGAATCCCTACATTTTTGTGAAGGCATCGATATAGTTAGGTATTTTATGCTAATAAAAATGTAAGTCAGCGAAATTTAATTTATTTACTATTCCAGGTTATATATTTTGCTTACAGTCAGTACATTACAGAATATATCATATACATTTTTTATTTTATGTGTTATAATAACACATATGCAGAATGAATTTTACTGCTTTATGCAAAAAGCTTTATAAAACTACCTCCGGTGCGTTGCTGCCGCAGAAGAAATAATTTTGGAAATATTGTTTGAAATTTAAAACAACTGCCATATTTAATTAGGAATGATATAATATTATCGTAGAAAAGAATAATATTAATTATATAGAAAAGAATAATACTAACTATCGTAGAAAAGAATAATATTAATTATCGTATCGGAAATGAATACATTCATTAAAATTGAATGATATATAAAGGTGAAATACAAATAATATTTATTCTTTTTTTTAAAAAACTTTATGATTCACGAGTTTTAGGGTAGGTAGGCAATATTTTTTTCCGCCCAGCATAGAAGTGGATGAGCGTTACGGCAACTCAAAAGTGAAATACAGATTCAATTTTACTTGCATAGATAACTTAAATATGCCTAGAACCATCCCGTATGTGTAAGCAATAGGTATTAAAGTTTCATCGCGTGGTACGGCAGTACATAAGAGGCACGCAGATAAGCATTCATTTTTATTTATATAGATTTGAAAGAACTTGCGTTGAAAATTATGAATTCGATACGACACGAAGCCTTGTATTTAAGTGGCCGGAGTTCGACAGATATGAGCATCTCTGAGACTAAAGGTCGATTAGGGATTGGTAAATGGAACATAGAGAAACAAGAAATGAAACGGGATATTATCTTCCATCCATCGAAGTAAAAAGGAAGGGAGAAGGCAATATTTACCGGTGCCGTCCGCTTTCACCAGTCGATCGCAGCACAGAACGTAAATAAACAGAAGACCACCTCTGGGCAGAGCCATCTTGGAAGTGCGCAGTAGTGAGACTGCGCCCTGTGTTTTGGCAGTCGCCAGGTGGAGCGAAGGTGAGGGACCGTACACTCATTGCGATTTTATTTCGAGACGATTTCCAGAAGGCTGACTTCTGTGTTTGGTTATGCTTCCATTGTAAAATGATTGTTACTTCAAGAAAGATGTCTACATTAAAAAGTCTACTTTTAACTGAAATTTTAATTTTCTTAAAATTTTATATTCTTAATATTTGAATAATTTTCTTTATACAGCCTTTTGAATTCTGTATTGAAATCCGTTTTTTTGAAAATTTACACAGATTTTTATATCCGGGTTTGTATATTTTTAAATGCTTAATTAAGGTATCCGACTACGTGAAAAAGACTAATTTTCGATCACATAGGTGAATTTTTTAAAATTCTTATTATTTCTTGTAGTAATGAAATTTCAATTCCCAAAGCAGTTTATCTCTCCTGAGAAAAGGAAGGACTGACTTATCATCCAGGATCAAATATTTTTCAGTTAAAATGCGTCTTTTTTCACAAAACTTTAATTTTCATAAAAATTCTCCACTGTTAGCATGGTGTCTCAAAAACTAATTGAAGTATTTACATAAAAATATCAGCGCGTGTTTTAAATAATATGGGCAATGAAATGAACCAAAAGTTTCGTTGTTGGTCAAATACTTTTTCATTTATACGTGTTTTTAGAAAAAATTAAGCAGCAAATTTATGGCAAAAATGCATTTAGACATATATTTTGACCCATCACTTCTTTGCACCTCAATATTTTCCTTAGCTTTTGGTTCATTTAATTCATCATAATATTCTATAACTTGTGTACAAAGAAAAACAGGATTGCTGCATTACCATTTTGTGTAGAGTGTGAACGGTTTTGGTTCAATTTCATTAAAATTTACAACACATTTTTCCATTTCTCAAAATATATCATATTTTCAAATAATTGTTCTTGCATTTATAGTGTTTATTATTCACAATACATCTGAAAGCCATAAATAATTTTTTAAAAATCCGATTTTTCAAAATTTTGCCTTCTAACGTAGTCGGATACCTTAAAAGATATCTCAGATTTGATAAGAGTTTCTTTACGAAAGCCAAATATATTAAAATAGAAAGTATATTGGTTTATCCAAATTTTATAACTTTTCAATGTGCTCCTGAACTAGATAATAATTAATATATTCATTCAGAAATAAACTAAAGTTGTATTAACTCGTCACTATGCGAAAAAAAGAAAAATAGCTTGTTATTTATTTATCAATCAAATCCTACTATTTAAAGAGTGGATAAAAATCAGCTTATTTTTAGTTCATGAATTAAGCAGTACATTTCTTATCTGCAAAATTTAAGCAAATCATTTGATAAACTTCTAAATTGAAATTTTTTTTATTAATATCATTTTTAGCCCACCCACCCCCTGCTCGAAAAAATGCCTTTTTCCCCCATTTAAACGAGATCGTTTGCTATTTGACTGGAATATATACATAATTACATTTTCGCATGTTTTCATATAATTTCAAGAAAAAATTAAAATTAAAAATATATTAAGAAATATTTTAAAAAATTCAAAACCTGAAAAATAAGCAATTTACTGAGTGCAAGATTCTAAATTTAAAATAAATCAAAATTAACAAAATATTAATTTGCAGGAAAATGTTTAGTTTTAGAGCTATACATACTTTTCATTAAACTTTTTGAAAAAAAATCTCATGACTTAAAAGATTTTGAAATTATAAAAGTATATAATAAAAATTCATACAATATTTTTATTATCTTGTCCGAATATGGATGTCAGAGAAGAAATTATTTTGAGCATGTGCCTGAAATTACAGATTTTTGAGTACAAGCTCCCTTTTTTGTTTTCAGCAAAATGATGCTAAAGTAAAATTAAATAAATAAAGGAAGGAAGGTGCAGCAAATAATAATAATAAACAGAAGCATAGGCACTGTTTGTTGTTAGCTCAAACTGTTTCATTTTGAGTACATCAAATAATGCTGCGGGATCCTTTAGGAAGTTCCTGCTGACATTTAATTGGTGTTGTTTTATTTTTCTCACGATAACTCTAGAAGTCAGAATATTTCAAAATATTCAGAAAAAATAAAACAATTTTGTTTTTCAAAATATATATATATATATATATATATTTAAGAGTCTTGAGATTCGTTCGATTCGTATATTTGTTAAGTTTCATGAGGATGTCTTATAATAATTCAAAAGTCAGATATTCGTTTTCTACATGGATTTAATAATATTTTAATTATTTCAATGCTCTCGGCAAATGTTAAGGTATTCGACCACGTTGGCGATTTTTTAAAAAAGTGTTATTTCTGGTCATTCACTTTTCTCTTTCCGAAACTTTATTTTTTCTTAGAAAAGGAAGGTCTCACCTTTTATCTAGAGGAATTTTAAGCAAAATATATTTTTCATTTAAAATTTGTCTTTCACTACCATTTTAATTTTCATAAAAATGATCCACCATTCACACGATATCCCAAAAACTAATAGAGGTCTTTACGTAAACATTTCAGCTTGTGTTTTAAATACGGGCAATGAAATGAACCAAATGTTTTATTGTGGGTGAAATACTTTTTCTGTTATTGGTGTTTTTAGAAAAATGAAATTGCGAATGGATGGAAAAAATGCATCTATACGTATATTTTTACCCGTCACTTTTTTGCACTCAAAATATCTCTTAGAATTTGGTTCATTTCATTCACCATTCTATTCTATAACTTGTGTATGAAGAAAATTAGGATTGCTGCATTCCAATTTTGTGTAGAATGTTAAGCGTTTTGGTTCAATTTTATTAAAATTTACGACACATTTTCCTATTTCTCGAAATATATTTTCAAATAATGTTTTTGTATTTATAGTGTTTATAATCGATAATACATCTAAAAACCAAAAATAGTTTTTAAGAAAATCAAATTTTTCCCTTTGAATGTAGTCGGTTACCTTAAATATTGAAATATTTATCTGATAACATTATAATAATAAAATTTTAAACTACAACGGACAGTTAATGGCAGGGATGAAATGGTTAGAGAGGATGTAACATGTTTTTTATGGTGATGGTTCCGTATTGCAAGAGAGTAATGTTTATTGAAACAACATTTGAAACAAGCGTTTTTAAATTGCTCTTTCATGAGTCGTGCAGAATAAAGAGATGAGAGATTCGTTCGATTCGTTTAAAAAATAATGATTGTTTTCTCCCTTTCGCAAACGATATAAATTTGACTGTAGGACAGACTGACAATAGGAATGTTTAATCAGTTTTTATTCTTTATCAGCAGTGATTGTTTGCAAGAGAATAATCAATCTCAGGGAATCCGCCGCATATCTTAACATTCGTAAATTAATTAACGTTAAAACAAGTAAATTGAATTAGCACTTATTATTTATACATTCAATGGCTTCATAGTGAGCGCATATTCATTCATAAATTTCGTTAAACAGATAAAAGATACTTTCAAAGTATAATTAAAATGACGTTCTTAAAATTATAAAGCACTAGTTGGTGCCCGGCGCGTTGCTGTTCGCAGAAGAAAATAATCTTGAAAATATCGTTTGGAATTTAAAATAGTCATCTTGTTTAATTAAGAACGATAGGAAGAATAATACTCATTTTCTTGTGAATGAATTCGATGAAATTTCAAGGAAATATAAAGGAGAAGCATAAATAATATTTATTCTATTTTTATTATTCGATTCTGCAAACAAATATTCATTTTTATGCATTAGATTTGTGTGTTCTTTTAGAATCGCAAAGCTTGGTGTTCTTTTAGAATAGCAATGAAAGAAACTTTTTATTGTATCTTGTGATTCGTTCAGAATTCTCTAATGTTAGAAGTCTCAAGTTTCAGAATTCTCAAGTTTAGTGGTGCATTTATTTCCAAACATCTCTTTATTCTGTACAACTCATGAAAGAGCAATTTAAAAACACACCTTTCAAATGTTGTTGTTTCACCACAATAAACATCACCCTCATGCAATACGAGAAATGTCACCATTAAGTATATGTTACATCCTCTCTAACCAGATAAGTGCAATTTTATCTCTGTCATTAACTGTTACTTCCCTAATAGTTTAAAATTTTATTATTTATAAAGTTAATATTTAACATTTGCCGAGAGCATTGAAATAATTAAAATATTATCAAATCCATGTAGAAAACAAATATGTGGCATTTTAACTATCATAAAACATCTTCATGAAATTTAACAAATATACATGATTAATAATCATTTCCACATTAAAATAAAATTCCCTCATTTTTAAAAAACATCAATTAATTCATTGGCTTAAAATATATTTGCGGTTTTCACAAAGCGACCCATAAGCAATTTTTTAATTTTAAAAAAGTTATTATTATTTTGCCAAAAATTTAAGATGGCTGTTAAATTCTTAGAACGGAATGAATTAAAAAAATAATGAATGGATTAAAAAACTAACGCTACAGCATTTAAATAAATTTTTAAAAATGCAGCTGAAAAACCCCTTTACCATATATACCCTTTTCATTGTTTGGGCGATGATGCCATGCATTTAATCACAGTCAACTTTATTAAATTAATCTTTTTTTAATGTTGGCTACTTAAAGTGGCTAATTTAAATTTTAATACATTTAACATTTTAATTTATTTAATTCTCTAATACGAACGAATTAGATGTAAGTAATCGAATGCAAGTGCTTTTGAAAGAGTTTCTAAAAATTTAATAAAATGAATAAAGTAAGGGCTATGTTTTCGGGGGATGACGCAAAATAGATGAAAAACGATGAAAGCAAAACGATGAAACTGCAAAACAACACGGAATGATGAAATAATTTTCGATTTTGTATTATTACAACTCCAACATTATAGTAGAGGGCGAAAACACTTTTGAAATCGTATCGAAATATAAAATGAGGAAGGATTTTTATTAGTATTTATTTAAACGCTTCCATAAATAGAAATTCATTCACCAAAAAAACCCTTTGTTTCTTGGCAGGGAAAATATGCAACGGAAAATGTGGAGCAGAGTCGAACGCTCATTTTTTATTTATCAGCTGATTAGCGTCAGCTGCGATGCAGGTAGCAGCTGCAAATAAAGCTCTGACCTATAAGATAAATAAAGACAAAGTGGGACGCATCGTTTGAGATGTCCTCATTAATTTCATTTTTGTCTTCTAGCTGAAGCAGTCGTTTTAGTAAATCAAACACTTTTAAATATCATCGAGTATAGTACAAAACACAGGTAGTAAGACAAATGCGTACAACCATTTGCGGACGGGTTACAAAAGGCCAATAAATCATGCATAATCTTTAACAAAAGGAGGGTAAAAAGCGATTTGTCTAGGTTTGCTAAGAACACGTTATCTGTCGGCAAGAGTATTAGGCGGGAAAACGCATTGTTATTTTAACTAAGTTTTGATGCGTAAACATAAGGAAAAAACTTGTGTATACTCTGACTCTGTACACACCAGGCCATGTCCTTATCAAATTTGGTAAATATGTATTTTGAGGGCAAGAAAACTTTCAAATACCGTTCAAGAGAAATTTTATTTTTCCCTAGCTTGCACCGGCGCGTTGCTGCCGCAGAGTGAAATAATTTAGGAAATATCGCTTGGAATTTAAAATAACTGTCTTTTTTAATCAGGAACGATGGAAAGAATAGCATTTATTTTCGTATCGGAAACGAATGCATTCATTGAAATTGAATGATATATAAATATATAAAGGAAAAGTGTGAATTATATTTATTCACTTTTTTTAAACTTTTGAGAGCTTTAGGGTTAGCAGTATTTTTTCCCCCCATATTCAACTAGAAACAAATTTCATTACTGTCCGACTCGTAGCATCCAGCATACTAATGGTTGGGTGAAAAACGTGGATTTTTTAGGTTCAGTCCGTACACTTGAAGTGATTGACCTTGCACCTTGTTGATATAATTGAATTAATAATTTTTTTTAAGTTAAAATGATACAAATATTTGTAATATTTTTGGAAAATACTACAAAAACGCTAAAATTTTATTAATTTTTTTTAATTAAAAATTCATAGCTGAAACTTAGAATCTTTACTGCATCTGTTGTGTCTCCTTGAGAATTACTTTGGCAATAAACCTTGCTTAATATATGCGACAATAGACCCGAAAATATTCTTTATATATTACATAATGTTACTATGCCTATAACCATCCCGTAAATGCCGGTAATAACTATTCAAAGCAATCGGAGGAACGGTTTAAGACTTTATTTATATCGATTTATTTGAAGTCGGAGAGGCAGAAACTGCCCTCAAAGTTTGGTCCGTTCATCTCCGAAGATGACATCACGAGCTTCTCACTCAGAATCATGTGACAGGTGGAAACAAAGACCGATCCACAAACAAAGAGAGAGCGTTGCGATTGTCAGTTGCAACGTCCAACGACTCGATTTAGATATCCCGCTACGTAGAAAGGAAAAGTTTTGAAAAAAAAAAATCGGATTTTTTAGAAACTATGGATGGTTTTTAGATGTATGGTCAATAATAAACACTATAAATACAAAAACAATTATTTGAAAACATATTTCGAGAAATGGGGAAAATGTAGTAAATTTTAGTGAAATTAACAAAAATGGTTTACACTCAACCAAAATGGTAATGCAGCCATCCCATTTTTCTTCGCTCACAAGTTAAGGAATATGAAGATGAATGAAATGAACCAACATCTAAGAAACGTTTTGAAATGCAAAGCAGTGATGGGGGGTAATATGCTTATATATGCATTTTTACCATAAATTTACTACTTAAGTTTTCTAAAAACACTTGTAAATAAAAACGTATTTCACCCACAATCAAACTTTAGGCTCATTTCATGGCCCATATTGTTAAAAACACTAGCTGAAATGTTGTGTAAAGACCTCTATTAGTTTTTGAGATATCGTTTTAACGGTGGAGAACGTTTATGAAAATTAAAGTTTGGGAAAAATGTTAGCTGAAAAATCTGTGGCCCTGGATGACAGGTCAGACCATCTTTTTTTTAGAAAAGATAAATGGTTTAGGCAAGAGGAAAGACTGAACTACAAGAAATAATATGAATTAAAAAAAAACTGCCAGTGTGGTCGATAATCAGGGTTCTTAACGTAGTCGTATACCTTAAGTGACGGGTATTTATAGAACGAAACCAATTAAATGAATCTGTCGTCGTTTGAGTGATGCGTATGTGCGGACATTTTAAGGTCAAATATTTTCACGGTTATAATTAATGTAGGTGTTCACATTAAAAAAAGAAAACTCGAACGGCAGAGAGACTTGGTGCCCTTCCAGAAAATGATTAAATAAATTCTCCGTTTACGAGGCAATTGTTAATTTAAGTGACGACGCCTTGTGGAAATCTTTTCTCAAAGAACGATCGCTTGAAAAAAAAATCAACAATCATGAGTAGAAATAAATGGGATGTAAAATGAGCGCGGTTGATTTCAATTGTAAAGAAGGGCCGTGGTGGCCTGGGATAAAGTCTCGGCTTCGGAACCGGAGGGTTTCCGGTTCGAGACTCGATTCCACCGAAGAACCGTCGTGTGAGGGGGTCTCTTGCACGTTCAATCTGTCAGGACAAACGTCCTTTCCCTGGTGTGGAGAGGGAGGCGCCAGTTCGGATGTCGTCTGACCGTGGTTCAAAAGGACGAGGTCCGTCCCAAAATAGCCCTCGTGTGTAACGGGGCGTTAATATAATTAAACTAAACTAAACTTTAATCGTAAAGATGGGGGGGGCACTTTCAGAATCCTTTGTAAAAAGTTATCCGCGGCACATTTTTAAATAACGACGAGAACTGCAGATTTGTATAGCGAACGGAGTAGGCGTACTCCCTGACAAACAGGGACGGCCATCGGGGGGGGGGCTATGCACCCGGCCTCACTTAGGGGCCCCCCACCGTGATTACGAATTAGAACAGTGTTCTGAACAATAATAATGTCACAGTTCTAAAAGTCTACATGTTCCTGGCTGAGCATCGACTGACTCATTTATTAGGCAAAGATCGCGGTGATATCTATGAAAAAGGTGGTAAATTCTCCTTTACGAATAAGGAAATCCCTGTCAGGCATGTTAAGACAGAGCGGCGTGCCCGGCGCACAGACGTCGAGGCTTAGGCTGTGCTCAAATGGACTTGTAAATCATCAGCTGTCTACTTTTGTCTCTATCTAATGTCATATTTTTTTACAATCTTTCACATTGCCAGTCACTAAATATAATAAATGCTGAACCCTCTTTCAGCTAAATAAAATGAAATAAAGGATTGTCTTCGGTCAAGCATAAGGGTGCAATGCCTAAACGCTATACTAAGTATTGAAAAAGAAATGGGGAAAAAATGTCTTTTAACCAGGAGTCATTAATAACATAAACAAAATTACGCATTATTAAATACATATGCAAATGTTCGTTTTTTTATATTTTACTTTGCCAAAAATTTCAGGCCCCAAATATTTTCTTGCACCCGGGTCCCTTCATAGAGAACGCCTGCTCTGACGATAACTTATAGTTCATACTAGTAGTACCTATAGTACCTTCACTTACTATTAAGTAATTATATTAAACGTTACTCTTAAGTAAGAAGGCCCGCTCAGCTGACAAAAGAAAACGCATCCCTTTTTATGTCACATCTTTAAGCGGGCAATGCTTCCCGCTAAACATGAAAAGTGTTTGACAAAATAACATGCAAACAAGTTTCTTTCCGAAATTCACACACTTCAGTATCATTTGTCCCCAACTTATTATTCAGATTATCACGCTCCACGTCCTTTGCTCCGACTCGGTGGCGTCCCATTCGTTAGGAAAGCTGTTGTTCTTGAACTTTTTGACGCTTGCAACCGCTTTATGAGCATTAACACGCAAGCGAGATTATTTTGACTGCAGATTACGCGGCAATCATTCCTTATTGCAACGATCTTTTGCATAGGAGGGAAAAAAATAGTTGCTGCAAATAATTGATTTGCCTTTATTGATAGACCGATTTTTGAATACAGTAAAAGCTCCTTATTCGCAGGGCATATGTTCCATAAATAGGCCGCGAATACAGAAACCTTGAATACGGAAGGGTCATTTATTGTAGGTGATACGTTCCTAGGTGACTAAATAAATAAACCAATATATAAAAAAATCCATTTAATGGAAGTTTTTGAACATTTTGATTCATTATCTTAAGGCTGAGGCAATGGTTTGAAGAATTTTGTCATTTTCTCTTGCTTGGCTGTTTTTAAAAGCTCCTTCCATTCGGACTGATACGCAGCAGTCGCATGAGCAATTTGCCTCTTAAAAATAAGACTTCATTCCATAGACGGATCAATGTTCATAAAGAAATCGCAAAGCTCATTTGCCATTCACTCAGATTTTTCAAATGAAATGTCACGTTTCCAGTGCTTATTGGGGCCTCTTCTTCAATGGGCTGTGAATTTAACATTTCCTTCAAGTCGGTTTCAGTCAAATCTTCATCTTGCGATTCCAGCGATTCCTGAATGTAACTGTTCGAACCCACCTCGTCCTATTCCATTCGCGATTTCGGCTATGTTTGCAGTCAAAGACTTTAGTTTTTCATTATTATTATTATTATTTCCAGTCTATTCATTTTTCTTATTCATGTTTCCGGTGGATTATTGTATGTCATTGTGTCGTCCATTCTGTATTCGTATAATTTGCTCCAGTCTTTCATCGTTACATTAAAATGGATAAAATAGTCTTTGAGATCTGCCTTCTTTGCGTCAGATTCAAATGAATCTTCGGAATGAGGTAAGTTAAATTACTTTCATTAATCGTTATTTCCTTATTTCTACCTTATTTCTTAGTCGTTCATTCTACATTCTTTGAGTCATAAGGTTGCTTTCATTCTGTTTGTTTACATTCTCAAAAACACCGATCGCGGCGAAGGTGGCATCTGTCAACGTCCTCGGCGATATCATTTAACAACATACTTTAGGCAAAGTTGTAATAGGATCTATTTTACTTTTTTTATGAGTCCATTGGACGGCATTTACTAAGGATATTGGGTCGGATACCTATTGGAATCCTTTTATTATGATGTATGCACTTACGAGATCCGCGAATATAAGAATTGGGTAGCTTTTTTTGAATCCGCAAACAGTGAAAACGCGGATGAAGGAGCTTTTACTGTACCTTAATTCAGTTTGCATTTTCTGATACAGCTAAAATGTCAAATGATTCTAACACATGCAGGATAAGGTATTCAAAGTAAAAATAAAAAAAGGAAACGAAAGAAAACGAATCATTTCGCTTTTCTCGTGACTATGGTGCCGATTCTTTCATTCTTAAACCACACGCGAAGGGGTGATGAGAATTCTTCACTCGCGAATGAATAAACAAGTAAAAATGCTACCTTCTTCACGCGTATGTTTTTTGCTCTGATTCCGAAATAATGTTACAACTCAAATATTGCGACGGCGGATAAAATGTCGTCACAACAGTGGAAGAAATCGCGAAACCCGCTCTGCCGATTTCGGGCGTGAGTCACCCTCCCCTCCGTCCAAGATGCGCGAAGGTCGGGGCTCCTTCGTGAGTCTGAGTCATGCGCCGAGCGGGCAGCGCAAGGTCGCGCCGCCGACCAATCGGAGGGGAGGGCTGCGATTGCCTCTTCCTGTTGCCGTCACGTGACGGAACAAAGAACCCGCCGTCGGGCGACGCGATAAACAAGAGAAGTGGCTCGAGAGATTATCTCTACTAATATCATAAATGGGAAAATTTGGATGGATGGATGTCTCTATCACGCCAGAAAGGAATGGGATGACATTGAGCACAGAAATAGATTAGAATCAGAAATGGAACACAGGCTACTTTTTATTCCGGTTCATTTTTTATTCATTCAAAATTTAAGGTAACCGACTAAGTTGGAAGGAAAAAATTTGATTTTTTTAAAAACTATTTTTGGTCTTTTGATGTATTATCAATTATAAACACTATAAATTACAAAAACATTATTTGAGAAATATACTATATTTTGAGAAATAGGAAAATGTGTGGTCAATTTTAGTGAAATTGAACCAAAATGGTGAACATTCTACACAAAATTGGAATGCAACAATCCTATTTTTCTTTGCACACAAGTTATAGAATATAATGATGAATGAAATGACCCAACATCTAAGAAAAATGTTGAGATGCTAAGAAGTGACGGGTAAAAATATACGTATATATGCATTTTTTCCCTTCATTCGCCACTTCATTTTCTAAAAACATCTAGAAATGAAAAAATATTTCAACCACAATAAAACTTTCGGTTCATTTCATGGCCCATATTATTTCAAACACATTCTGAAATTTTTTTGTACATACCTTTATTTTTTGGGGGGATATCGTGTGAATGGTGGATAAATTTTATGAAAATTAAAATAGAAGTGAAAGACACATTTTAGGTGAAAAATAAATTTTGCTTAAAATTCCTCTGGATAATAGGTTAGACCTTCCTTTTCTAAGGAAAAACAAACTGTTTTTGAAAGAAAAAAGTCTGAATGGCAAGAAATAACTCTAAAAAAAAATCGCCCATGGGGTCGAATACCAGCGTTTTCAGCGTAGTCTGATACCTTCACTTTCGCGTCAAAAAGCTGTGGCCAAATCCCGCCAAAGAGGAGTTCCGGGGTTTAATTTTCCAAACCATTCGATACTGCTGCGTTCAGTGGTGGCGGGGTGGTCGGTTGTATGCAAGAAGAAGAAGTCATCAGGTTAAGGTTAGCAGAATTTCAAACGATTCTGTTTACTTTTTAAATGTTCGATGTATTTAAAATCAAATGTTGTTCATGAATAATTTTTTCGGATTCACACCGAAAGACTTAGGAATGAAAAGAAAAATAAATTCGGAAAGAAAATATTGGAATCCCATTTCCTAAAATTAAACTTGAGAATTCCGAGCGAATACGAAACGCTCCTGACGCAACGCTCATCCCATTCCGATGAAACTTCGACACCACGCTGCTTGCAGCAAGGACATAATAAAGTAATCTAAAGCATAAAAGATATTTTCAGATCGGTTTTTATACAGATCTGAAATATTTCTCTATTATTTTCAGATCGCATGCATTAAAAATGGATTAACGACCAAATAACTCGCCAAACAAGAGATTATACGAAGACGCTACATTCATACTAGACGTTCATATTTCGTAGCTATTGCACGTAAATACAATCTAAGTCTTTCTCTGAGGTCACAGTTTTATTAAAGAGTGAGCGAGAAAGTTGGAGGGGAACCCATCCTATAGGTTTCAAATTTGAACTCATATTTAAGAAATTTTTTGCGTTTTTTACAGTCACTTCCGAAAATATGACAGTACAAATAATTTTTCACCATCTTAGTTCTCAAAAAATTATTTTATTAACTATATTAAAGATTTTATGGTATAAACATATTTTCTATGTTTAATGAGTTTTAAAAGAAACTATTTTAATCCCATTTTCTAACATAAAATTCGAGAATTCTGAACGGAAACGACGTTTAAGCAAAGAGTTCTTTAATTAGAAGGTAATTAAAAATGAGGCAAACATTTGAAGAAATCCTTACCACACTCCTGGTCAGCATTGAATAATTCATGAGTTACTATTGGGTGAACTGTTAACACCAAATATTTTATGGACATCAGCAGTGAAAGCATAAAGTAAACAAAGAAGATTACTGTCATGATGATCCATTAAAAGTTCACATTCCTAAAAATTTCACTTTGGGAAACTTTGACTGCCAACTACCAGATAACTGGTAGATTCCGTTCTTTTCTGGGACCAAATCCTCTATGATATTAGAGGACATCTTCTCTACTATTGTCCTACCGTCACGAGAGAAACCCTGACCCTGATTGCCGCAAGTAGATGAGTCAAAGCAAGGGGAGAAGCAGGCGTCAAAGCAGACCTCATCATTTGGCTAACGAAGCGCGCTTCATTAGGCGAGAAATTCTTTTCTCTTGTCTTAATGCGGATGTATTTATATGACAAATAAAATTAAATTGTAAATGGAAATTCCTTGCTATATGAGCTTTAAAATAATTCCTTTCATAAAAAAGCCTTCAACGATATGTCTTGATTTTCACATTGAGGTTTATAATAAGTATAGATAACATAATATCCACAAATAATTGAAGAATAGATGTTTCCAAAGAATTTCAAGAAATTAAAACATGACTCAAATTTACTTTGCTGGCATCTCTTATTAACTGAATATATAACCTGCGATTCTTCTAATGATAATGATACCGGTTCTTTTGGCGCCAAAAGAAATACTGCCCTTTCCTACACCCCGAAAATGTAATGGAACATCCCATTTCCAAGCCGACTGACCACTACTTTTAGAGTTACTAAGGTTTTTCTCCTAATGGTCAGACAGTACAGTCGAAAGAGAACAAAGAAGGAGGCCATCTCATTGGATAGATAGTCCTGATATCCGGCGAGGGTAGCGGCAGTGAACGGGTTAAAAAAGAAAGAGAAAAAATATTACCCACACCAGTAGCGCATGAAATAAATATCAAATGGAGCTTACCAGATGGAGTGCTGCTAGTAGACAACTGGGTGGTGGACGGTGGCGGTGATGAAGGCATGGAAGTGGTGGATGATGGCAACGGGCGGGTAGCTGCAGTGGATGATGTAGACATTCGATTATTTCTTGTCGTGGAAGATATCTCAGGAGGAGTTACTTTTGTAACAGGAGGATCTGTTGGTAAAAAAATAAAAACTCAATAGAAAAGTCAAACAGTTATAGGTTTAGCATTAGAGAAAATGGATACCTCTAAGAAAGATGAACAATAGTCTTCTAATTTGCATAAGCAAAAAATTCTCGCTGTAAATGAATGATCAAATTCAATCCTTTAAAGGTTTGAATGAATGATATATGGAACACAATTTTCCTCACAAAAAGGATTTGTTATATAAATTCATCCTTCCCTCCCAATACTTATTGCAGAAATGATACTGTGAAAAATTTTCAGGATAGTGGGGAAAAAAAAATTTTTTTTTTAAGCCCTCACATTTTATTCAAATTGTCATGTTATGTAATTCAATATCACTTAGCCTGGATGGGCAAATTCCGGCCCGTCGGAAAATTCTATTCGGCTAGCGGATAGAATTGTTGATCCGAGGCAAATCAAAAGATATATGTTTATATATTTTCACGGATTTTCCACCTGATCCTCCTATCCTAATCCGTCGGGTTCGTTTACTCGTATAGTGGGTGTGTCACGGTGTGAGAAGATGAGCACACTCAATGATCCTTCCTTCAGTAGACGACACAACACAGACGGTGTTTATTTACAGGACGAAGACAGGACAGCACAAAAACGACAAATATTAACAACTCGACTATGTACAGAATATATTTATGTACAAAATCGAGACGCACACACATGACAGCACACAGTAGTACTCTACTGCATACAGTAACCCACAGGCAGAAATTCCGTAGTGACAACGTCTACAGCGGTCAGACAGGATTCAGCAGGAAGGGGAAGCTTTAAGGGATTCTGTTCATTCTATATGCTGCTTAGTAATGTTAGATATAACCATGCCCACGCCTAGGAAATATCCCTCAGGGAGTTTTAAAAAAATACTAAATAATAATTTTAATGTGTCATTTCTAAATGTATTAACTGTGGTAAAACTTTTCTTTACGTTGGTAATTACAACAACAAATGTTGAGCGCTCTGTAAGCAAATTAAAATGAAGAATTATCTTCGGTCAAGCACGTGTTCAGAACGCTAATATTGCGCTTTCAATATTAAGCATCGAAAGAGAAATTGCAAAAAATTGTAATCTTTCTGAAGTAATTGATATATTAGCAAAAACAAAATCATGCATCGAATAAACACGCGTTAATAATATGCGTTTTTTTTTTTTTAAATTTCACAAATAATTTGGGCCCTAAATGGCTTCTTGCTCCCGAGCCCCTTCATAGAGAAGGTCGGCTCTGAACAGGAGTAACAAAGACAGATACAATACGGAAAAAAAAAAAATCAATTTCAATAACATTTACAAGAAAGATTTGTTTCATTCTTTAAGAAAAATCGTCAATGTAAAAAAGACATAAGTGATATGGGAAGCATCTATTCAATTTGGAAAAATCATAATGATGGCATGAATAGTTATGAAAATATAGAAATATACCCAACATCAGCAATTTACAACCATTCAAAGTCCATTCCAACCAGTTTAATGAAAAAGAAACATTTCCATCCAATTCTAAAATAATTCTTGTTGTTGTCTAATGCCACTTGGTCATACCAAGCCGAATGAGCAGAGAGCTCTTTCGATTAAGGCAGATGTGTGCGCCTTTCGTTGTGAACGAGCACCGTTCAGATGAAAAGAAGACTTGGCTCGAGCACACAACCCTCTTTAGGGGGCGGTCGAACACATTCCTGCATCGGCAAGTCGGAATCGAGATCCGAATCAGAGACAGACTCATCCCTGATTCAGTACCCCCAGAGGTATGGGAACTTGGAGGACTTTGAAGGTCACGACCTATTTAAAGTGCCCCCACTGCCATCAGCCAACACGGCGGTCTTTGGCCGAGACGAGGACAGAAACCGCGACCTTTCGGTGACAAGACCGACGCTCCGCCAACCAGGCTACCGCGGCCCCTGAATTTCTGTAGAATAAATATTATGCATAGATTTTCACTTCTATTTATGCACACAATTATGTTACATTTAAAATATGATGCTAACTTCAGCCCAGAACTTACCGAGAGACAAGCAATTCAGTCCGTTGTCGGAGAGCACCATGCCATTGGGGCAGGCACAGGTGTATTTGGAAGAATCCTCAGACAGGTGGGGGGCGGGAAGGCACAGGTGAGAGCAACGCCCATTCATGTCACCACAGCGATTGGGGCCTGCAAAGAAAAGATTTAAAAAATTTCTATATGATCATCTTTTAACATCTCCATAATACGATATTTAGCCGGTAATCTTATATTTAAAAAAAATGTGACAAGAATTTTTAATTTAAATTTAGTAAAAGATAAAATGCCACCATCTGGAGGATTGAAAAATGAATACCTGAAACTTCGGTTTCTTTAAAATTTACATTTTTTTTACTAGGCACTTACTTCGTATCTCAATAAATAAAAATGAATGTCTCTTAGGCCTCATCCGGTGGCGATGAAACTATGTCAGCTTATTGCTCATACCTACGGAATGGTTATGGGGATAGTACAATGATCTAAAATTAAAAATAAAAATTTCGAATCTCATCTATTGTCCAAGGATTCATCTCCAAATTACTCGCCGAGGAGACAATAGATTCTGTTCAAATGCCAAATCCAAGTGAAAGTTTAATATTTTATTGCTATAGCACGCAAATGTCATGCAAGTCCTCCTCAGAGGTAAGAAAGTTTTGGGCAGACCAACTCTGAGGTTTTTAAATTTTAATTAAATTTGTGCGTTTTTCGCAATCACCGCCAAAAATATTGTAGGACAAATCATTTTGCACCATCTTAGTTTTCAAAAATTATCTTTTCAACTATATTAACCATTTTATGGAATAAATATATTTTCTGTGTTTAATCCATTTTAAAAGAAAGTATTTTAATTCCATTTTCTAAAATTAAATTTGAGAATTCTGAACAAATATCAAATGAGTCCCGAGATACAATCAATAGTTTCTTTCATTACCGATCTGAAAGAACACCAAGTTTCACAATTCTAAAAGAATACACAAATTTAATACATGAAAATAAATATTTGTTAGTTCTTATATTATTACATATTTTGTTCTTATTTTATATATTATCTGTTTTTTATTTTTATTATTTGTCGTACCGTTCATCCTATTTCCATAAAACATTGCCAAATTAATGACTGATGGCACTTATTATTTTTTTCGGTGGTAACAATGGACCGGGTATCAGCTAGTATATAAATATATCAATATTAGAGCTTTTACTAATAATCGAATCATAAAATGGAACTGTTATGAAATATAAATTCATTCAATATTTCGAATACAAACTTTTCAGTAACTCAATCATTTCAGAAGATATTCTCACAGTGCTTTTAACTAAATGATAATTTATTAACATTATTATTACATTTATTCTCTCTTAATTTGTACAAATATTGAAACTAGCCTTTAGAAAGTGAAGCCAAATATGTATCCTATATGTCTGAATCACTTTTGAATCTCCTCAAATATTTTTATAGATAATAGAAACAAATACAATAAAATGAAAACATTTAATGGAACTGTTAACCATTGATTTTAAGTGTGTACTTAATTTTAAAAAAATTCTGGAAATATAAAAATAAGTGTATGATTAATAGACTTTATAAATTCAAATGACATGTCATTTTGTGTGATTTATAGCATTTACCTCTGTAAACCTTTAAAATATTGATTTTTCTTAAAAAGTTAAGTTGTATTAAAGTTATTTGTTCAAAAGAAACTACTAACAGAATAGAATAAACAAATGGTCATAATAAATGTGATTTAAGAACACTTTTAAAAAATAAATTTAACTACGTAATCAATATTTTGCAGATGTATGATATGATCGAAAAGAAGATATGTTTTGAAATAACTTTAATTTCTTTTACATTGTGCATGTATTATCAATAAGAATTTGAATTAATTAAAATTGAAGCGAAATGTCGACGCTTTTCCGCAATCACTTCCGAAAATACTATCGCACAAACATGATTTTTACATCCATTTAAAGATTTAAAAAAGTTAGCTTTCTAATGGTATCAGTGTTTTAATGTATAACTTAAGCTTCTGTTTTTAACGAACTTTTAAAGAAATTTTTTAACCACGTTTTAAAATAAAAGAAATATAAAATGTGATATTTTCTAAAAAAATAAATTCAAAGAAAAGGTTTCTATAATCGTTTGCAATATCTAAATAATTAATTCAATAAATAATCTTTATTATACAGGATATGCATTCAAATTCCGGTCCCAATGCCAATTTGTAAAATATTATTAATAAGCATATATATTGTTTAATACTATTAATTTGATCTAAATGAAGTAAATAATTAAAAAATTTGGTACTTGTATACCTTGGAGGTCGGGAATGTGCCCCTCGGAGTCCTTTTTCCAAATTTTTAATTAGAATGTGAATTAATTAAAATTTAATCGAATTTTCGACGTTTTTCTGCTATTACGAAAATATTATTGCACAAAGCTGATTTTTACATCAAGTTAAAGATTAAAAAATTAGCTTTCGAATGGTGCCAGTATTTAAAAATTTAACTTAAAATAACATTTTTAACGAATTTTTAAAGAAATTTCTTAAACATATTTTCCGAGAAAAGTGCGATGTTCAGCACGTGTTCAAAAAGAAACGCAATGTTATGGAACAAATATAAAATGTGATATTTTCCACATGATTTCATGACAACTTATTGTGAGTCAGTGAGTTTGATAGAGCAATGAACAAATAATCGTAAGGCTTCTATAATAATATGAGTTACGTGAATTTCGAAGTTTAAGTATATCTGGCAGAGAAATTATAAAGAGAGCAAGGCACATAAGTGTTTAATTGAAAATTTCAGAACGCATTACTCTTGGCGAACCAGCTGGTCGCCAAAGTCGGCTAGTGTGTCATAAACTCAAATACCTTTCGGTTGTTTGTAGTGATGAAACACCCGCACTCCCATGGGTGAAGAAATGCCAGAGCCCACCATGCGAAGATTCTTCCCCGTAAACTTGTCCACTTTCAAGATAGCCTCGGACTCCCAGTCGGTCCAGTACAACCAGTCCTGGAAGAGAAGGGGGGATGAATCATTACAGACAAAAACTTATTATTGCACACAGCTGAAAGAAATTCAGCATTAACGTGTGCGACTACGTTAAAAACACTGGTTATCGATCACATATGCATTTTTTTGTTGTTGTAGCTCACACTTTTCTCTTTCCAAAACAGTTAATCTTTTCTAAGAAAAGGAAGACCCGACCTATCACATACTTTTTCAGCTGAAATTTGTTTTTCACTTCAATCTTCTTTCATTTTCATAAAAATTCTCCACCGTTCACACGATATCTAATAGAGGTACTGACATTAAAATTTCAGCGTTTGTTTTCAATGATGTGGGAAAAGAAATGAACCGAAAGTGTTATTGAAGGAGAAATAATTTTTCATTTAGAGGTGTTTTTAGAAAAGTTGTGAATTTTGGGGAAAAAAATGCACGCATATTTGTACCCATGACTTCTTTGCAGCTCAACATGTTCCTTAGATTTTGGTTCATTTCATTCATCATTGCATGTTGTAACTTGTGCACAAAGCAAAATAGGATTGATGCATTGCCATTTTGTGTAGAGTTTGGTTGAATTTTATTAAAATGGACTGAAAATTTTCCTGTTTCTTAAAATATATTATATTTTTAAATAATGTTGTTTTATTTATAGTTTTATGTATTGTAACCGACAATACATCTAAAAACCATAGCTTTAAATTGTTTTTAAAAAAATCCCATTTTTCAAAATCTTTCCTCCGCACGTAGTCGGATACCTTACTCGTTTTTTTAAAAAATGTAAATATTTTACTAAGCATGGTTGCGATAAAAATGCTATTGCAAAATAAATTAGTAACAATATAAAGTTATTTTGAATACAAAATTAAATTATTTACTTAATGTTTAATTAATTAATGCTAATGTTCATTTATTGTTAAATGGTTAATGTTTATTTTAAAAATAAATTTACTTAATAAAATTCACTACTTTACTTAATAATTTACTTTACATAATGAAATGATTTGCTTTAGTTAATGCAATTATTTGCTTTAGTTAATGTAATTATTTGCTTTACTTAATGAAATTATTTGCTTTACTTAATGAAATTATTCGCTTTACTAAATGCAATTATTCGCTTTACTTAATGAAATTATTCGCTTTACTTAATGAAATTATTTACTTTACTAAATGAAATTATTCGCTTTACTTAATGAAACTATTCGCTTTACTAAATGCAATTATTTGCTTTACTTAATGAAATAATTTATTTTACTTAAAGAAATTATTTACTTTACTTAATAAAATTATTTGCTTTACTTTCACTTCCTTTACTTAACACATTGTATGCGGGACACGTACTAGTACGTTTACCGACGAGGGATACTGGTGCGCGGGTCACGAACTAGTACGGGTGAGTGTAACACCAGGGTTTGTTGGTGGGTACAATAATAACGATATGGACAGGAAAACGAAACCGAATGTTCTTGTCTACTACACAGATTCTGGAAAAACGGAGACAAATCAAACCGTTTTGACATCAGTCGATGCGGAACGGGAAGGTGGATTTAAAAAAAAAAAATCAATTTAGATTTAAAATTCACTTTTTATTTATCCTTGCGAAAATGACTGAATTTTGCCGTGTACCTCTTTGTCCAGGAAAATGCTTTGAATGTTAACACGTTGTAAAACATTATTATTTTTATGATGGCTCTTTTCAGTTTTTATAATGTATATGTTTATAATGTTTATATATAATATCATTTGAAAAAATTAAAACTATATACTACTATTTTTATTTGATTTTTCACATTTACGTTACCATTTATACCCTAAAAAATAGATTTTTTGTTTACAAAAATCTTATGGTTTTTAATTATATATTTCTATTTATATAGTTCAATATAAAATACAAGTTGGCTATGAAAAATGAAATAATTTTCGATGTATTGAGATTGAACTGTGCAACTAAATGTGCGCGCAAAACGTCCCGGTACCATTCTGTTGCGAAAAAGGACCAGCACACAATGTGTTAATTAATTACTTTAATTACTTACTTCATACATTTTTAATCCATTTATAAAATATAGTTATTCAAAAACCAAGACACATTTATTATTTCTGAGAAGATCTAACTGGATATTAAAATGTAAAATTATATGCAAAGAATCGGTTTTTATAAATTTAGAATTTTTAGTAAACTTGTAACTAACAAAACAAACTAATAAAAGAATTAATAACTGAAGTAAGTAAGTAAAGAACTGAGAACTAACTGTAATTAATAACTAAAGTGTAACTAATAAAAGAACTAATAACTGAGTAAGAACTAACTGTAACTAATAACTAAAGTGTAACTAATAAAAGAACTAATAACTAAGTAAGAACTAACTGTAACTAATAACTAAAGTGTAACTAATAAAAGAAACTCACTTCGAACACATCTAATGAGAAAGGATGCTTGACTTCGGATGCGGAAGATAAAATGACATATTGATTCGATCCATCGAAGTCTGCGCAACTGATGATGTGGAGCTTAGCATCGGCCCAAAAGATCTTACGAGACACCAGATCTGGAAATTTCACACATCACATATAGACAACATCTATAAAAAGTCTTTAAAAAACACTCAAGTAAATGTTTTTTTTTAATCGCTTATCTCATCAAAAAATAAGTTAGCATAAAAGATTTTCCTTAATAAATTCAAAAATTGAAAGATTTATTTGATACAGAAGTCAAATACCCACCATCAATTAATGCCGACTATAAAACATCAGTAGCTTAAAGATAAAACTCACAAAAATACACACAAAAAAAAAAAGTTTTATTTTTAACTTCCTCAAATCTGATTTTTTTTAAACTGGTTTGAAAATTTTATTTGCATATATTTTGAATTTGTTACATCTCAGCAGTTTGTGGAAAACAATATTTGCTGATCACAAATAATTTTAAGTCCCATAAATTTAGAGAACACATGCGTGTGCTTCAGATCTTAAGTAAGCTAAAGCATCCTACAGAAATATAATTTTAATTTTTCTGGTTGTTTAATAACTATAATTTTTCGGTTTTAAAATCTTATAAATAAAAAAATACAAAATTTGCTTTAGAAATTATCTAATAAACCCTAATTTGAATGAAATTTCATTTTGTTTATTATATATATATA
>JAPMOQ010037306.1:202318-223785 GCA_026543055.1 Argiope trifasciata | reverse complement strand
CACTGTAACTTTGGGAACAATTTAAGTACGATGCTTCGTGATAAATTGGTGATGGGTCTCAAAAACGAAAGTATACAGAAAAAGCTGTTAGCAGAGGATAAGTTAACATACGAAAAAGCTAAGAGCATTGTATTCGCAATGGAATCTGCTCAGAGAGATGTGTGTGAAATTCAGAATCAAATGGTATCGATAAAAAAAGTACATAGTTCGCAAGATAAAACTATCAAAAAAGATTTTTCTAAATTTACGAAATTTGAACCTACAAAGAAGTTTGATAAATCTTGGAAATGTTACTGATGTGATAGTACTCAATATTTAGCTCACGAATGTAAGCACAAGAATACTCAGTGTAGGAATTGCTTAAAGAACGAGCATAACAACAACTACCACGAACAAGTACAACACGAAAACTGCGTCACACCGTGATTACCAAAGTTACAGCAGTTAATTCATCAAATTGTGACAACATGACGAGAATGGCAGTAAAATACATCTTAAAAGGTACGAAAGACAATAAAAAAATACTTCAAATAGCTCCCTGTTTCCCGTATTTTGTTACATTGATATGGAGTCTTACCCTCAGAAGCTACTGCACCCCCTTTCCGTGGAAACACGGACACGACATCATCATCATTATCATTACATTGATATAAATAACGTCAGAGTTATCATAAGATAAAATTCGGAATAGTACAAAAACATTTTAAATTATTTTTTGGACAAAAGATTTAAAAAAAAAAGCTTTTCGATATTAATCTTTCCTGCTGAACTAACTGAATTTCCATTGTTTTCCCTTTGAAATTTAAGAATTCAAAATTATGTGATAGTTTAAGAAATGATAACTATTTATAGTTTATAAAATAGTTAAGAATATAAATTAATTAGATGACAAAAGGTTTCCAAAAATCGGGATGGGGAGGATAAAAAGAGGAATAAATAAAATATTTTTCAGTTTAGTGATTTGCCAAATAATTTACTTAGAATTTTGCAGATAGATTAAGAAATATATTCCCACTTTCTGAATAAAAAATAAGTTGTATTTCTCTATATTTTTTTTAATACTGATGTTTGACTGAAAAAAAACTAAATATTTTCAATTTTTCAACTCTTAGAAAAGCCTTAAAGCAATTATAGAATGAAAAATTCTAAATGAATAGAATATTTATTCTCTGATTCAGTAACAGCACAGTCTATTAGAAAATTACTATGCCGAATTTGAACAAAAAAATATGCGTTAGGTTTTAATATATAAGGCTTTTCGTAAGAAAATTCTACTAAAGATTGGACTTGTTGAAAATATTATTTAAAGATGTGAAATCAATGGGAAAAAATCAATGTCAACTTACAATCAAAATTTGAACGCTTTTATAAACAAAATTGTTCGAATAATAAAGGCGAGTTAACACAAGGCTAACTATTGCGCGCAATCGCTGCCTCTCTACAGCTGTCGCTGTGTTGTCCTCGTCTGAACAGTTAAGACAATGTCGTTGGGACAATGGTCAACGGTTGTCTGGACTGAACAATTATTTGTCACTGTCCTGTGTGGTCACGTGATTTTCCAGAAGTAGGCGGGATTTTCTATTGCACGCAATAGTTAGCCTCGTGTGAACCCACCTTAAAAATATTAAATTTCAAAAATTCATATTTTCACACAAAAAATCGACTTTTTATCTAATCAATCAATCTTAAAATGATCACTGATATTATTTCACAAATGAATAAATAATAAACTGCCCAATAAACAGAAACAATATATCTGTAAAGATGAACAAAATACTTACAAGGACAATCTAACTCATCAGAGCCATCGGAGCAATCTTTTTTTCCGTCGCACTGCAAAACACCCGCGACGCAGTGATTGTTTTTACAATGGAATTGATCGTTGCGGCAGGTGATAGTGCCTAACGAAAATAAATAATAATTTTTAATTAAATATATAAGAAAAATTGAGAGATACTTCAAAGGCCTTATCACACGGCGCAATATCGTCGGCACTTTCAGTCAGCAGAAATTGACGCCATCGTGACGTTGCTTCAAATTTTCTCATGATTGGTTGAATTTCGCTTGCGGACAGTATTTTAATCCCTATCGTCAGCATTTTCTAGCTGGTTAGTAAAAGTGGTCGATTCTGAAACTTGCTTGACCGGTTTTTGAGGGTAGAAACGGAAAAGTGCCGACGAAATTTCACCGCGTGGTAAGGCCTTTACAGTTACATCCCGAGCGCACTCACAGTTATGCTCGTCCGACCTGTCCGCGCAGTCTGCGTCCCCGTCGCACACCCAGGCCCCGTGGATGCAGTCCCTGGAGCCGCACGCGAACTCGCCGCCCCTGCAGGGGGCACGCAAAGTCTGTTTGGGGCAGGTGAGTTCGTCCGAGCCGTCCAGGCAGTCCACGTCCCCGTCGCAGCGCCACCTCTCGGGGATGCACTTGCCGTTGGCGCACATGAACTCGGACGAGGAGCAGGTCACGTTGGCTGCAGGAGGAGAGAGAGATTATTTTAGTATTCAATATGAATGAAAATGTGTGATATGAAAAAAGATGTGCATTGAGTTTTTAATTTGTAGCAGTCGCATAGCTCTCCTCTTTTGGATGGCGATGCCTGATAGGCCATCCCATAATGCATTGCGAGTGTAATTAAGATTTAATGACAAGTTAAAAACTAAAAATGAATGCAAATATTGTTCATACACTCAGTTCTATATAATTTTCTTGAATAAAAAAAATAGGCACTTTTATGACCATTTTCATCAAAGTTAGGTGACCGTTAAGGTGTTAAGATGGATTCGTAGAGTGACGAGAAAGAAATATTTAGGACCCCCTAATGCTATAAAATACGCGACTTTTCGATAGGTAATAAATATAATCTGCATCACTAGACCACAATTGCTAGAAATCTAATTTTAAAAAAGCAACCAAAAAGAATATATTAAAATAAAAATAATAACATGAATTTATATACAACTCTACCCAAGTCTAAATTTCTTTTAAATATGAACAAGTAAAGAAGTGCACCCCATTTTTTTATTTTTTATTTATACCTCTTAATTGTCTCCCTTTTTAGTGGAGTTTTTTTATATATAAAAATGTCAGCGGGCTGCATGAGAAGGTCAATGCATTGACTTGAGAACTCCAGGAATTACAAAGAATATCCGTCACTAATCTATACTAATATTATAAATGTGAAAGTTTGAATGGATGGATGCTTGTTACTCACTCCCACCAGAACGGAATGGGGTGAAATTAAGCATAGAGATAGATTAGAATCAGGAAGGGAACAGAGGCTACTATTTATTCCGGTTCATTTTTTTTTTATTCATTAAAAACTAACTTTTGTGCCAAAAAGCTGAGTCCAAATCCATGCAAAGATGAGCAAGACTTCATATTTTTTTTCCCAACATAATTGAGGTTAGGATTAGTGGAATTCCGACAGATTATTTCAAACGATTCTATTTATTTTCTTTGTGTTTGTTGAATTCAAAATGAAATGTTAATGAATCGATCTTTCGAATTCCTTCTGAAATACTTTTAAATGGAAAGAAAACAGAATAAAGGAAATAAAAAATGTCTAATCTGCATCACGTAACCCCAACGGGTGTAGGAAAGTCAGACATGTGCGTTACGCCCACTGGCGTTGAGAGTTGGTGCGTGATTGTTAACATTTTGATTAAAAGTTGAAACATTATGTTTATAATGTATTACTATTGCAACTATCTCCAACTGAATCCAGCAATAAAATCATTTGACCGAACTCTGTTTTGTTTTATTTAGGATATACAATGCAAATAAATTGTTTTTACGTTAGTGATGTGTATGTGTGTTTTATTAAATTGCATCTATTTTATATATTTTTCGTGCATGCTCATATTTTTAAATGTATCGTTTTTAGGTTAGGTTCAAATTTTCGATTTGTCATTGCTTGATAGTTTTTCGTACATATACGACAACATTAACACGCAAACAGAGTCGCGTGTAATTAGCTGGCACAAACTAAGGTGGGAAAAGAAAAGCAAGTGAGTGCTCACGGCAGTTCCTCTCGTCACTGAAGTCCCCGCAGTCGTTGTCCTGGTCGCAGACCCAGCGGTTGGTGATGCACTTGTTGTTGTCGCACGTGAACTCCTCTTCGGTGCACGTGATCTGGCCTGCGGATGAGAAGAAGATCTACCATCAAATGAAGCATAAACAATGTTAGTTAAAACTGAGCTTTTCCCCTTGATCAGGGAAAAAAACTGAACTGGATATCAGATTTTCACATGACTTAAAAACGATTAAGGTATGAGATTACGTTGAAAACACTGATTCTAGACCAAATTGGTGAATTTTTGTAAAACATTGTTATTTCTTGTAATTCAGTCTTTCCTCTTTCCAAAACAGTTTTTCTTTCTTAGGAAAAGGAAGGCATGACCTATTCAATATTTTCACATATTTTTCTGCTAAAATGTGTCTTTCACTTCAGTTTTCTCAAAAATTTTATTTTCATAAAAATTCCCTACCGTTCACATGATATCTTAAAAACTAATAGAGGTATTCATATAAAAAATGCAGCTTGTGTTTTGATTGATTTGGACAATGAAATGAACCAGAAGTTTCATTGTTGGTGAAATTCTTTTTTATTTACAGGGTTTTTTTAAAAAAAGTAAGTAGTGAATGTATTTAAAAAATACATATATACGTATATTTTTTACCCATAACTACTTTGCATCTCAAGATGTTTCTTAGATGTTGGTTTATTTCATTCATTATTCTATTCTATAACTTGTGAGCAAATAAAAAATTCGATGGCTGCATTACCATTTTGTGTACAGTGTGAAACGTTTTGGTTAAATTTCCATAAAATGTGCTACAAATTTTCCTGTTTCTCTTAATATATTATATTTTCAAGTAATTTTGTTGTATTTACGGCATTTTGTATTATAATTGGCAATACATCTAAAAACCATAGTTTTAAATAATTTTTTAAAAATCTAGTTTTTCAAAAAATATTCCTTTGAACGTAGTGGCATACCTTAAACAAATATTTTTCATAAGATAACGCTGATTTAAACCCATAGTAATGCCGTTCCTTCTACTTTTTATATTTCTGATGATGATGAGGTGTGTGCCGAAATACTTTCTCTGTACTTCATATATGCAGGATATCACACGGAAATGTTTTGTTTTGCCGTCATTTGATTCTGGTGATTCAAAGAGTCGTATAAAGTTAGACCATTTCCCAGAGGACGATCCTTTTAATGAAAGCCTGTCTGAAAGTTTTAATCTGTTGAGAGCGAGACTCAACTATTATACAGATAGAGGCCACTTATCCGCCGTTCGATTCAGATATTTTGCAGTTTGTTGCAGTACCATCTTGCAATTTTTTTAGAATTCTTACTTCCTCCTATAGGCAGGGTCGGCCATCTGGGGGTGCACACAAGCCCCACAACTGAGGGGAACCGTGATTAAGAATTGAAACAGTGTTCTGAACAATAATAATGTCACGCATACTAAAAAGTCTTCAAGCTTGCTTCCATGTGGCTGACTGAGCATCGACTGTCACCTCTATTGGCAAAGATCACAGAGATAGCTATAAAAAGGCGGGAAAAGTTCATTTATGAATAAGGAAATCCCCTTCAGACATTTTAGGACAGAGCGGTGTCGCACAAAAGTCGAGGCTGGGTTCAAAGGGCAAATTATCTGCTTTTGTCTACATCTGATGCAATATATGTTTACAACCTTCACATTGCTAAATATAATAAACGCCGAACCCTCTTTCAGCAAATCAAAATGAAATAGAGGATATATGTGCATAAGGCTTCAATGCTCTCGCTGTACTAAGGATCGAAAAAGAAACCGCAATTTTCCTGGAGTCATGAATAGCAAAAACAAAATCCCCCATCAATACATATGCAAATATTCGCTGTTGTTTTCTTTAACTTTACTAAAAATTTAGGGCCCCAAATGGCTTCTTCCACTTCATAGAGAAGGCTGGCTCTGCCTATTAGGAGTTATCTAATTTTCTGTTTCCTTCATATCGCCGTGCTTTAATACATTTCCAATTCCCTTATAAATATTTCCCCTGTAAACGTTACCCTTTAACTGAAAATAAATTTTTTTGTTGCTTAAGAACTCCCATCGTCCTTCGTTTGCATTATTTTGATCTTAGTTTCAAACTGACCCAGTAAATATTAAGAGACACCTCGCCACCAAAACCTCTCTATCTGAAGAGACTAAATTTTTTTTTTTTTTGGAAAATTTTGTTAGCCTCCCACAGACACGAGAAAGTAATAATGTTTTTTTCTTTTTTTCATATTCTGGGAAGATATTATGTGCCTTTCATATTTGAGGAAGTGAAAATAATTTATTGATTTTTTTCTTCGATAATCACAAGTCTCATTTGTCAAGAGAAGAAAATGAGCGGGCCGATTGGTTCGCAAAGGCTGCCACTAAGCGCAAAATTGACATTGCCTTTAACATTCTTAAATCCTTTTACAGGAAAACTTGGTGGAATACTCATTTCAAATAAAGGGTGTCCCTAACAAAGACATTTTTCACATCCATTAATAAGAGACTGTCATGTCATCCTTTTTATACCAATTCTAGAATAACCCGATTTCTCACTGGTCATGGCAACTTTAAAAGCCTATCTATATAAATTTAACTTGTCTCCATCATCTACCTACGACTGTAACATGGGTGGAGAGGAAAATGTTGAACATGTGCTCCTTCTGTGTTCCGAGTTTGCCGGAGAAAGACAGAACCCAAGACCGGCTCTCCAAGCCTTTAACATAAAATGGGCTCCAGACTTTCATCCACTTGTTTCCACCAGAAGTGCTCTTGAAAAATTTTGCAAATTTATTATTGACACCTGTTTAATTTTCCTATTCTTAACTTTATTTTATTTCATTCTTATATTAATTCTTCATAACTTTTTAATTTTCTTTGGCTGCGGTGGCCTGGTGGTCAAGGTCTCGGATTCGGAATCGGAGGGTTTTAAGTTCGAGATTCGATTCCACTGAAGAATCGTCGTGTGAGGGGGTCTCTTGCACGTTAAATCTGTCAGGCCAAATGTCCTCCCTCTGAAGGTGTATGGATTGGAGAAGGGGGTGCCACCCCATTTGTCGTCCTCGTCATCTCACAGCTGCTCAAAATGATGAGGTCCGTCCTAAAGTAGCCCTAGTGTAGCTTTACAACGAAACGTTAATATAACTAAACCGTCCAATGATTTATATTTTTAGAAACATGCAAAAGTGATTGATCAAAAGCTCAAGGCATTCAGTGTATTAAATTTGGTAGAGCCATGGTGGCCTGGCGGTAAGGTCACGGCGTCGGAACCGGAGGGTTTCAGGTTCGAGACCCGATTCCACAAAAAGGGTCTCTTGCGCGTTAATTCCGTCAGTCCTCCTTCACGTCCTCCTGCTGGCGTAATGTGGAAGTTTGGAGAGGGGGAGGTGCCAGCTCAGGTGTCGTCCTCGTCATCTGACCGCCGTTCCAAATGACGAGGTTCTTCATCAAATAGCCCTCGTGTTGCTTCAAAACGGGACTTTAATATGACTAAACTTAACCTCCTATTTTCTTTTGCTATGTGTTGAATACTTCTGTAAGCCCCGTGTGGTACTTTATGGTGTACGGGGATTTTATAAAGGCTTCAATTTAAAAAAAACATGTACTCACGGCACTCCTCCTTCTCGTCGGAACCGTCTGCGCAGTCCTGCTGTCCGTCGCACCTCCAGGTGACGGGGATGCAGAGCCCCGAGGAGGCCCCGCAGCTGAACTGGTCGGCGGCGCACGTCTTGTTCTCTAGAAAGATTTCAGAAAGAAGAAACATTAACAGAAGTTTTATTTAAAAAAATGCAATTACTGTAAAAAATAAATCATTATTCATTTATTTTTATACAATCGCTAATTATCTTAAGGTGACTGCCTGCCTTCGTTACATTTTTTTTAAAAGGCAAATTTTTTACCTTTAATTTGTGTTTTCTAGTTAAATAGTGTATAAAAAGAATAAATACCTTTTTTTTAAACTTCTGTTACTGTCCCAATTTTTAAAATGGACAAATTTCATGCAAATTTTTACAATATTTAACCAAAACAGTTAACACACTGATCCACCAATTAAAATTTTCCTTTCCACATATCACACGTCAAAATGAAGTAAAGTCTAAGACATTAGTTAAAATGCTAAAATGCGATGAAGGTTTTTATGATGCAATGTAGAAATGATTGTTAAATTTGCAGCTATTTTCTAACAAAAAAGGCTATAAGTAAAAAAGTATTTACTGTATATCAAAACTATTAGTTCATTGGATAGACAATGGTATAAAGAACATTATATGAAAATTTCATTAAAAATATCAATTAATACTGGAGATATAATGATGGAAAAAATTATTTTGAGAAAAATGAATTTAAAGTTTACATTTAATGCAAACAAATATTTTTTCTTCATAAGACAGTCTAAAATTCCCAAATTTGTAAGTTAAACATTTTTCTTCATGCATTGCATATTTTTTTCTCTCGCTGAGCTCCGATTTTTTTTCCTTTTTGCAGGTGGGATGAATGCCTTTTTGAACTATAAATATGCTCATAATCAGAAAGTTTTAGTGCTTTATGAGTGTGACCGCTATCTATTTCTAATTGATTTAACACCCTTTTTATATCATTGCCACTTTCATGGACAGCCCCATAGGAATCGAATGACAGAATTTGGAGCTCACCAAAATGTTGTTTCGGTAATATATTCCAGAACCAACTATGAGCCAACGATTCTAGTGACCAACTATATATAACCAGCTACATATCTATAATTACTATATATATATGACCAACTCACTTGAAGTAACGAAAAGTCGTCAGACTCACTTGACGCAGCAACAACTCTCATACTCACGCCATAACACTTGGCACTGAAAAATCGTTCGTCTCTCTACAGACTCACTGGTAGGGGAGTATGGTGGAGACATCTTAATAAGCCAGTAACTGCCACTAACATCGGTGATCACTTTTGTATAGAGGATATGTTACTCGACTGCAAATTGGAAAATCGCGAGCTCAATCCTTGGCGGAATTCAACCTCCTCATTGGCACAATTCCAGCCAACACCATCGCCAAAAGAGGTGGGAATACTGAATTATATGCTGCGCCTCAATACCATTGGATGTTTAACACATGTTGCCATAAATAAAAATAGAGAGATAAAACGCACGTTGATGTCTTTGGCACGCTTTGTGCCAGAGAATTAAAACGATCGCTACACATTCTTATCTTAGAATTTGCACATCGATATGGGTACTTGTATTGCAATTTGAGAATTAAAAGAAAATGTGTGGCATATCACTAAAAATTTCTTACAAACATGAAAATCATCCAAAAACAAATGATGAAGTCACATTTATAGAGGAATATCTTTAGGAAATGCAAAATAAATATTTTATAAAAGGAGAGCAGCCATGCGATTTTAGTAAAACTAAGAAATAAGAACAACATTTTTCTTCGATTTTGATCAAATAGAGCCAAACAGTAAAAAAAAACTAACCAAGCAGTAAAGGATATATTTAAGTCACCATGTCTGGCAATTAATAGCCATTAAAAAAATTTAATTTTGTGATTATATTGTAATATTTCGTTTAGCCACGATTCTTTTCACCCAGTTTAATAAATATTTAATTAAATATTTATTTGTGTTCTTAAATAACCTTTCATTTTTATGAGAGACAGGCAATGGTTCTGATTTCTTATCAAAAGTCGAGGATCCCCCAAATTTATAGGATGTTGCCAGATATTCACATACTCCAAATTGTTTTTAAAATAAATATATTAAAAGGTCAGAATGCAAATGTAAATTTAAGTTCTGTTGTTCAATTTTCGAAGGGAATCAAATTTAACAATCCGCAAAACATTAAACGTACAGAAAAAGCTCCTTATTTGCGCTTCCTTCATTCTCGTTTTCACCACTCGCGGATTAAAAAAATGCGACCCAATTCCTATATTCGCGGCTAAACATTTCTTCATTCGCGGATCTAATAAGTACATGCATCATAATAAAAGGATTCCAACCCAATATCCTTTGCAAATCCCGTCCAATGGACTAATAAAAGAAGTAAAATAGATCTTATTTCAACTTCGCCTAAAGTATGCTGTTAAATGATATCACCGAGGACTGAAACGGACTTGGAGGAAATGTTCAATTCGCAGCTCAATAAAGACTTTCACAAGCATAGGAAACGCGACATTTCATTTGAAAAATCTTAGCAAAGGTTTAAGAATGGCAAATGAGCTTTGCGATTTCTTTATGAACATTGATCTGTCTTTGGAACGAAGTCTTATTTTTAAGAGGCAAATGGTTACTGCGACTGCTGCGTATCAGCCCGAATGGAAGGAGCTTTTAAAAACAGCCAAGCAAGAGAAAATGACAAAATTCTTCAAACCATTGCCTCAGCTTTAAGATAAGAATCAAAATTCTCAAAAACTTAAGTTAAATTTATTTATTATTATTTTTTTTAATTTTGTTACCTAGGGGCGTATCCCCTGTAATCCCGTATAAATTATCACTTCGTATTCACGGTTTCTGTATTCGCGGCATATTCATGGAACATATACCCCGCGAATAAAGAGCTTTTACTGTATTGGAGCAATTTGTAGCTCTCTTAACAGTGGCTTCACGGTTTTTGCATTTTTCATCAAATGTCCTGAATTTGGCAGCAAAACCGAAAAACCGCGTATCCTGTTCACAAATTTAATTAAAAAATGAAATAGATGGGCAAATAAAACGACCATTTCCTTTCTTTCGAACTGAAATTGTCATTTCTGTGAAACAGCGAATGGCTTGTAGGGATTGGAGTGATCATGTTGAGTGAGGAATTAGGTTGATGTTTTGGGCTCCAATCACTAAACATTCTTATAAAAATAATTTATTTCTCCGGTATTGATCCCTTCCTTCTCGCTCCCGCGAAAATGACGGGGTGAAATGTCTACCTCTATTTCTTGCGCCCGTTATATTTCCCGGCAGGCGTATTCAAAAGTAATGCGCCAAAAATATTAAAACAATCTATTTCTTATGTCCAGAATCATGTTTATTTCTCAAAATATACACCGGATGACTGCCCTAGACTATTTGTTATGGTTTTAGAGATAGTTCATTTATTTTAAACTATTGTCAGCAGAAAGAAAACTCGGTACTATTGTCCTGATTGTGATGTTGGCCTATGCATCTCATGCTTTAAAATTTATCACACCAGAAAAAATGCCTAGTATTTCTTTACATCATATGTAAATGCAATAAAATGATGTTTGAATGCTTAAAACACATATATTTTTTTTTCTCTCTTTGGTGGAAAAATAACATTCAGTCATAATAATCCTGAATATTGGCTTTTCCAAACTTTTTTTTTATCTCAAGCTAAACATTAAAAATGAATGCAAATATTGTTCATACACTCAGTTTTATTTAATTTTTTTGAATAAAAAATAGGCACTTGTATGACCATTTTCATCAAAATGGTGCGACGGTTTAGGGGTTAAACACAACAGAATATATGCATCCTACGAGCTGAGCCTAGCCTTGTGACGATGATCAGTAGAATGAGAAGAGAACATTGATTGGATATTTATATCTGTTTTTATTCTGATTTCCTTTACGATTAAGATGACGATGCACGAGAACAATTTCTGGTTACGTCGCACAAGATCATAAGTTACAATTATTAGTATTCACTACAGGGTTATAGCTGGTTTTACATACTTATTATATTCAGGAATCAAACGAATATTAATCCTGTAATAAGTTTTTAAATTTAACTGTCAGAAAAGATAATGTAACAGAAGAAACAGCAATATTTCATATCAATTGGGCATACACGTGAAAATTTAAAAAAATAACTGTTTTCAAATATATAGGCTAAAAATTTATTCCACATTTATTCATAATCAAGCATAATCCTTAAAAGAATCGGTTCATTATAAAAATGATTAGATTATTTAAAGAATGATTGAAAATTACAGTAGAATGCACTCTGTGTCCAACATGAGAACACTTCCAAATAAATGCCTATGTTGACTGCGGTTGCTAAAGAAACAGGTTACTGTAGGAAGAGTTTGTGGTGACATTTTAATAAGCCAGTAACTGCTACTAAACACTCGTGGTCACTTTTGTATAGTGAATAAGTTACTCGGAAGATCGCAAATTCGATCCTTGGCGGAATTCAACCTCCACATTGGCATGATTCCAGCCAACACCTACGCCAAAAGTTCATTTCGCATTGGTAAAAATTTCTTGAAGTTTGTTACTAAAATGACACTAACTAAATTGTACTCTATTTTTTGTTCGTTTTAGAATAAATTTTCTGTTTATGCAAGCCAACATTGATTTTTTTGTTTTTTTCCCATAAAGGATCCATCGATATGTGCACTGATATATCACAAGTTGATTCGTAGCTGGCAGACAACGTGTTAAAGATGTAGTGGATTATATGTCCATGTTCTGAGGTTTAATGAAAAAATCAACATTTCTTGGGGTAACCGAAAGTCCCGGATGGAAATGACGGTGGTGACGAATGGAAAAGGCAACTTACGGCACAGTTTGGGGTCCTCGTCGCTTTTGTCGCCGCAGTCGTCCTCGTTGTCGCACAGCCACCTGACGGGCACACACTTGGAGTTGCGGCACTTGTGCTCGGTCTCGGAACACGTGCGGAGCTCTGCAAAGAGATCGCAAAATGAAACGAATCCAGCACACATTTTCAAAATAAACATAGAGATTTAACAATAATAGCTTAGCAGTATTTTAAAAGAAATTTAAAGGAGATTCCAACCTGTATTTTGTTTTTATATGTATTTCGCTTTGTATTTTGTATCTTGTTTGTATTTATATGTTGTTGTATTATCTACTTTATATGTGTTTTGTTTGAAAAATGTATTTTGTTTTTGTAAACTTCCTCTGCTTTGCAGCAACCATGGTATGGTAGTGCCGAGTGCGTAAGGGACATAAATATATAGGAGGAAAAGGATGGTTACTAAATATACTTCAATATATTTTGGATTAAAAACGCATAAGCAAAATATTAATCCTTCAAATTTAATACTGTCATCAATGAAACGCAATACTGTCATCAATGAAATCAATGATAAACTGCCATAACACAGGAAATAGCCAGAAAGAATGAGCCGACTAGGTTTGGTTTTTCACCATAACAACGCGAGACCACAAATTGCATTCTTTGCAAGAGAGAAGCTCTTACAGTTCGATCGGGGTGTTTCACCAAAGTATCTCCTCGGCTCTCAACAAGGAAGGTCCGGACACGTGCTGCCCGAGGGGGTGAGACGCTACTAAAAGGGACGCTGGAGGAAGGTCGTGTCGTTCGCCAGGGGCGGACTTGATACATCCGAATGTTTTTTATGTATATATACAGTGAAACCTCGTTACAACAGTATTTTAGGGACCAAATAAATATATTGTTGTAGAGAGGCATATTGTTAAATCGAGGGCCCACGTATTTTGAGCATTTAATAAGAGTTTTTTTATTATTATTGGTTTAAGGTGCATAACATACTACTTTTAAGTCTATATTTAGAAGAAATTAATTTGTAGAATACTAATAATAGTGGTTTAAATACTAAAAAAATAAATAAATAAGATAAACTCAGAAAATAAGCACAGAAATATTCACATACCTGAAAACACTTTTTATTGAAAATAATCCAGTATTTTTGTTTGTTTATTCATTTTTTTAACTGTTAAGTTCACCAATACTGTATGCATTGAGTCTAGTGCACGAAAATGTTTTTCATTTGTCGACGGAAGGCTTGAAAAAAATGTCCGCAGGGAATTCACAGATTGAAGAGCTTCCTGGGATGACAATAAGGACAGCGATGGACCTGTATTATCATCATCATCTTCATAATAAGTTGTCGATTATGAAACTTGCTTGACCGGTTTTTGAGGGCAGAAACGGAAAATTGCTGGCGACATTTCACCGTGTGATAAGGCCTTTAGGGAACAATATCGCGTGAAAGAAAGAAAAGTTTAAACCAAATGTTTCGCGTAGAACTCAAAATCATTAAAGACTATAAAACAACCTTTGAACTCACTTTTCAGACGTCACTTAACAACACCCCGCCTCCATCTCCCCCTGTTCCTCTAACAAAGGGCACTTGTTCTTTGACAAGGTGACCAGACAGGTCCAGATGTCCTTAAACCTTATCAGAATTCCAAAGCTTACTGGGAAATGAGACTAGGCATACATTTACACTTCACCCCCCCCTCACCAACTCCAATTCCCAAAAGGGTGGTCTTCATCTGTTTTGTTGAAATCTGAACAATAGCTATTAATTCAGGGATGAGTTGAATATCCACAATGAGTCTTAATAGACGGAAAAAATAACAAAAGAAAACGAAAAAAAAAAAAAGCATTTGAAAATCAAAATATTATTATAAAGGGAGAAAATAATACTGAAATTTAGATTGAAAAAACCGTTTTACAGAGGTTTATTGTTCTAGAGAACATCGTAATATTGAGGGGAGATTAACATTAGTTTATATGCAAAATCACCGGGACCACAAAACATTATTGTAGTAGAGGGAGTTATTGTTGTATCGGGTATCGTTGTAGCGAGAGTTTACTGTATTGTAAATATTGAACTAATACAATAATCAAGAATATTATTTGTTCGAGTACTCATTTCGATACAAAGTACACTATGGGAATAGACGATTAACATGATTGGAGTGGATTTAGAAATTGCCACAAGGTAAATGGATTAAACGCGGCCATTTTGAAGGTAAATACAGGAATAAAAGTGGAGGATCTTTACTCTCTCCTTGTTTGATTATTGCTTCTTTATGTTCATTTCTCGGTTTCAGTCGTACCACAGCTCCACGACATCCCGGTCACCCAGAAAAGCGCTTTTGTCCATTTGGGTGAGAGGCCTCATTTTCTGCGATCTCCTTCCTCAAGGTAAAATAACAAATTCCATCAATGAAATCAATGGGAAGCTGCCGTAACAAATGAAATGGTCACAATGAATGAGCCAACTAGGGCGTTACTTCGCAACATGACTAAGGGAGACCAAATATTGCATGAGTCGCAAGAGGGAAACTCTTACAGTTTCATTGAGATGCTTTATTGCATCTTGCATACTTACAATTTCTGATTATAACTTCTGTCTGTAATTAAAAAATTTCTCTCCTGGATAAGCTCTATAAATCCGACGGCGAAATAAAAGTGCCCTTCGAGGATTGTTTCTCATCCAGAACTCAACAGTTTCGGATTTTGTTTGGGTTTATAAAGTTTTTTTTTTTTTTTTTTTTTTTTTTTTTGCACAAGAGTCATGTTTGGCTCTATTGCGCTAATCAAAAGGTAAAATAAAAAATATTTTTCCAAGATCTCCTTTGTTAAAATCAAAATTTTCGAAAAGAAGGCATCACGAGGCATCCTGAGAGATGGAAGAAGGTAGCAGAACAAAAGGGTTCTTATATGACAAAATCAATAATATCTCCAACAGTAAATATTGTGCATTCGTTTCATATTAGAAATAGGAAGGAAAAGCATGGGACACCTAATACATCTAAATCGCTCGTTTATTTCGATAATAAATTAATGCATAAAAAGATAAAAGATTACGCAAAGCTGTTGCATCCTTATTACTCATCCATCGAAAGCAATAATTCGAAGGTCGTATTGACTGAAGCAGCCTCGATATCACTACGCAGCGAAAATATACAATCCATTCGACTACGATGTCCGATGGTCAGAAACGTAGTTGAAAGGTCACGTAGTAACCTCGTTAGTGACAGTGTTTGGTATACAAACCCTTCCGGACTGTGACGTCACTCGGATCAGGCCTTCCCGCAGTGACTCTGCAGTTATGGACGCGATGAAAACAAGAGCGAGACGAGTTATGTAATGTGCCATGATTGTCAATATCGGAGGACCTCCATTCTGCGGGAATGAGGTCAAACAGATGCTAAAAATGGCAGCATGGGAAAACGTGGGTCTACGTCCGATATCTCTCACACAAGAAGAGGCGTAGTGGATCTTAGTGTAACAATTCGAGCAGGTTGGTAATCACTGCGATTTTTTTTTTTTTAAACTCCGAAGTCCAATTTATTACAGGCAGAAGAAGATTTTTTGTTGCGAATGATCCATTACGCATTTTATATCAGAAATGATATTGGGTTTCCGCACTTGGAAAACAACATTTTTTTATTAGGATTTTATTTTGTTTCATCCATCACCATAACAATTTTTTAAATACGTAACTGAATGGATGATTGCATATCAAGACACGATGGATCGTGGCGCTCATTTATAAAATTCCATATTGGAAAAATGAGAATAGTTGAAACTAAGAAGAGGAAATCTTTCTTCATAGTTGCAATATTTGAGTCCCTTTTACTTTTCTTTTAGTTTTAGGTGTTAACACATTGAAGGAGTAGTACTACGATTTGATCCGCGTTACCTAGCATACTTTCGTCAAGATACCCCGCCTTTAATGTGTTAACGCGTTCACTGCCACTACCCTCACCTGATATCAGGACCATCGAATGAGATGACCCCTTCTTTGCTGTCTTTCAACTGTAGTAGAGAAAGTGTCCTCTAATACCATAGATGATTGGGTCCCAGAAAAGAACGGAATCTACCAGTTATCTGGTAGTTGGCAGTCAAAGTTTCCCAAAGTGAAATTTTTAGGAATGTGAACTTTTAATGGATCATTATGACAGTAATCTTCTTTGTTTACTTTATGCTTTCACTGCTGATATCCATAAAATATTTGGTGTTAAGAGTCCGCCCAATGGCAACATCTTGTTGTAAAGCAACTTCATGGCTGTTCGGGAACTTATAGCCATACTTAAGATTCCCTTTTACTTATGGAATCTCGTCATTTTGAACCACCATCGGATGATGAGGAAGATACTTGAGCTGGCATCCCGCCCCAACTCTTCAGACCACACCACTAGGAGGTTGAGCAATTAACCCCCTGACAGTTCTTTGGTGGATCGGGTCTCGAGCCTGAAGCCTTGCGATTCAGCAGCCGAGCTTACCACCAAGCCACCACGGCCCAATTTTTGCTTCGAAGACGCCGTCGATGAATTTTTGCTTCAGATAAAATACTAATTTAATTGTGAAATCTGTATAAATAAAAATGAATCGCCAAATATGTTGCTAAGCGCAGAACTCGAGAACGGCTCATTTTTGTTTTCATATTTTCGTTAGGGCGTAAGGAAAGGTTAAAGAAAGATCTGAAGATTGTAAATAATGATTTCAGTACAGTACAGATGGTGCAAGGTCATCTTAAAACCCTGAAGGATATGATGTTGAAGATGAATACTTTCATTCCTACTGTTTGAGAGTGTGCAGGTGGGGAGAAAGACACCTATTGACTACACCGAAACTAATGTTAATTTGACTGTTCGTTCAATGTGAGGTTGGACAATGTTCATTCAGCAGTCGACCCCAACCGATCCTATCGATACTGCTGCCTTCAGCCGTGGCGAGGTTTCCGGCTGTATATAAGAAGAAGAAGAAGGGCATAATGAAAGTTCTTATGGAAAGAAAAAAACATACAGATTGAGAGGAAAATAGTAAAAACACCACCTTTATACTTTTTTAAAAAGTGAAACCAACAGAGCTTAATGTAAAACGGTCTTTCCAGTGATTGAACTAATTGTGATGGGAAGCGCAGAATTTTAATAATATTTACATAGATTCCAAAATATCAACGGCATCTTGGGAAGAATCAATTTTTAAAAGTTAATGATTTTAGTTTCATATCATTATTAAATTATTATTGTTAATTATTGTTATTATTATTGTCTCGATTATTGGTTTTAAAGATGATTTAGTAGTATTTGAATCAATATTGGTCACCAAGTATATCACGAAAGGCAGCAATATGGTGAGTTTTAGCATCAAGTTACCGATATCAACGATGAAATCACTATCTATCAAGTTATTCGATATGTGAACTGCAGCGAGGCTATTTGGCGTATATATTCTCATTCCCTATTTACGAATGTCATCCCACTGTTGTACATTTATCGGTGTATCTGGAGAATGGGGAAAAGAGATTATTTTACCGCCTCGAATGTTGCTCAACGAGCTGAAGCACCTCCAACGACAACACTGAAGAGTTTGTGGTAACATCTTAATAAGCCAGTAACAACCTCTAGATATTAGCGTTCACTCTTGCCGAATGGATAAGTTACTGGACTTCCAACCCAAACATCACAGGTTCCATCCTTGGCGGAATTCAACTTACACATTGGCGCTATTCCAGCCAACACACTGCCAAAAGTTTCTTGCCAAAGCGATCCGTTTGCCCGAACGTTGCTTTACTTAGAGATGCCGCTTTATTACACCTGGAATGCTTCACCGAAGCATTTTTAACTTCGGAAGCAAAACATCGCGGTTCCATGTCATCCGGAGGTGTATTCTACTGATGCTTTTAGCCGTCTTTATGCAGTTCATCTGAAGAATGATGAATGTTTCTATTCGCAGTTGTTACTGGCGAATATTCGAGTACCAACATCATTGAGTCACCAGGGCCGGCCATCTGGAGGGAGGTGCAGCAGATGCTGTGCACCCGGGCCCCGCGACTCAGGGAGCCCCCACCGTGATTAAGAAATAAAACAGTGTTCAAAACAATAATGTGACACCTACTAAGTCTACAAGCTTGTTTCCATATGGCTGGTTGAGCATCGCTGACGCCTTTATGAGGCAAAGATTGCAGCGATGTCTGTAAAAAGGCGGGAAAATGCTCATTTATGAATAAGCAAATCCCCGTCAGACATGATCAGACAAAGTGGCGCGCACGGCGCCCAGAAGCCGAGGCTGATTCAAACGGACTCTCAAATCATCAGCTGTCTACTTTAGTCTACATCGAATGTAATATTTTGTGCAATCATTCATACTGCCGGTGACTAAATACAATAAATATTGAAGTCTCTTTCAGCAAATTAAAATAAAATAAAAGATTATCTTCGTTCAAGCATATGGGTATGATGCTTAATCGCTCTTGCTGTATTGAGTATCAAAAAAAAAAAAGGAAATTGTTATTTTCCTCGAGTAATGAATAGCAAAGACAATACTAAATTATACTAAATACATTTGACTAAATTCTTCAATAATGAATTTGTAGCTCCATTGCCGGAAAGATTAGATGATTATTATAAAAGAAAAGAAGCATTTACGTAATTTTTATAGGTAAAAGAGAAAACTTCATCAATATGCCAATAGACTTTATCTGATGTAATCGACTTGTCATGAAAATGCTCTTATCAATACCTTTCACCGTAGAATTCGCTGACTAAACATTTTGACAAAGCATTTCTTGAAGCAGAGTAGATAACGCGGAATCGGATCAGGAAATAAGAGAACATTTTTAGAATGAAGTTAATATGGGCTAAATTGAACTAAAACTTAAGAAATTAATATAGTTTAAGTTCACTTTTGATATTATATATATATATTTATATATATATTAACAAAATAAGCCAAGTAAAAACACAACCGAATCAAATTTCAATTTCGTTTTCGACCTAATTAGTTTCGTTTAAATTTTTGTTGACTCAGGATTTTAATGCTTTTACAATTGTTATATATATATATATATATATATATCCGACTTGTCAAAGAGATCACTTTGCTCGAACGTTGTATGTATGTATTTTGGGGTTTTATGGCGCAACAGCCAAATATGGCTATACTGCGCCAGACAAATGGTATCAAAAATATGGCATGTTCATATAAAATATGGAAAATTTATACCAAAGATTATTATCGAACAATATATACGATATACAGAGAGAGATAGCAACCGATACAGAATACCAGTTTCAAACTGTTTTAAACTAGTTAATGACTTTCATTAATTAAGAAAATAATGACTTAAAAATAATAATAAAGTTCTCACATGACAACCTTAATTTTTCGCTCGTAGAGTTTTTTTCACACTTTAATACCATTTGTATATATTTTGTGATTCAAAGAAATTTATGCCAAAGATTATTATTGAACAAAAATTCCCGAAATTAGTTACTTTCCTCTTACTATTATTAATTAGTTTAACTTTTGAATGGATTTTTTAATGGAAATGCTTTAATCAGTATTAGCGCTTTCACAATTTTTCATTGTAATTAACCAAGAAACATAAATTTTTACATTTTGAAGAACTTCTTTTTAATACGATTTTAAAAGGCATCTCCATAAAGAAAAATGAAACTATTTAATCATTTAAAGTATTGTGATGCATATTTGTAATCATATATAAATGAAAAAAAAGACCCTAAAATTACAGTTTTTCTTCTTGATGAAAATAAATATCTAACATAATTATCTTAAGTGCCGGCTTCAAAAACTATGAAGATTTTTAACATCACATTCAAGATAAATTTGAAACCACCATCTGAAGGTCAGTCGAATTTTGACTCGCAAATTCTTTCACTCATTTCTTTCTCGATTTCGCAACTAAACACTTTTGATAATTTTTTTTTCTCTCTAAAACTTGTAAAGTAAACATTTGTTCTATTCAGCCAGATAAAGTTAAACTATGCGTCATTAAGAAATTTATATTATTTCCAAGTCGAAAGAATGCTTAGAATATTATAGTGATAAATAATTTTTGGAATTTTGTTCTTGTGCCCTATGCACTGATAAAGGTTATTTTTGAATAACTTCAGCCGATATTTGAGTTAAAAGATTCAAATGTCCAGAAAAGATAACAGAACAATGCTTGCAGGAGGGCACTCATTTTGATCAAAATAAGTATCGACCAAATCTATACTTATAATAAAGCTCAATGTGTGTGTGTGCGTGTGTTGGCGCTCAACAGGCCAGACCGTTGGACCTACAGCTACCACATTTGGTACATGTATACCTTGGAGGTCGGGAATGTGCACCTCGGAGCCCTTTTTTCGAATTTTTAATTAGAATTTGAATTAATTAAAATTTAAGCGAAATTTCGACGTTTTTCCGCTATAACTTCCGAAAATATTATTGCACAAACATGATTTTTATATCAATTCAAAGATTAAAAAAATTAGCTTTCTAACGGTATCAGTTTTTTTTAATTTATAAAGTAAGCTTCTATTTTTAACGAATTTTTAAAGAAATTTTTTAACCATGTTTTTATCACGTGACTGGATAAAATAAAAAAATGCCGGAAGTACGAATAAAAAAAACTATCATCGCAAAAAAAATCTAAAGAAATGAAATTTTTAACCATAGAGCTGGGATACTGATAGAGGGAGTGCAACCCTACTTTCGTGTAGGACAAGATAAAATCACGTGACTGTGGAACAGAATTTGTGTTAGCTGTAACCACAGTCTCCGTTCCCCATTATATTTCAATGGCAGATTTTTTCTCGCTTTTAACTGTTGGAATTTAAAACTTATTTAAGCCATTGTTATGTATCTGGCAACAGCCAGATGAGAGAACCTGTGTGACGTAGTTTTCGTGTTGTACTTGTTCGTTGTAGTTGTTGTTATGCTCGTTCGTGCCTG
>JAPMOQ010037306.1:151307-200792 GCA_026543055.1 Argiope trifasciata | reverse complement strand
AGTTTATATTATATATATATATATATATATATATATAATATAAACTGTTTAGGAAATGAAATAGGATTTATTTTTATAGGATTTCCAGTCGGTTTAACCGGAAATGAAAACCGACTGGACCCATTGTCGGGAAGCAAAATGTTGCGATGCAGTTTTTGAGTATGCCAACATTTGCGATATGGCGCCAAAAAGGTGTTCTTACTCCCAGATTTTTCTAAAGTCACATGACTCATGTTGGGTACACTTTTTGAGACAGGAAACAAGCTACTAGCTTCCTCCATTTATATATCAGCTCTATGTTTTTAACACGTGACTGGATAAAATAAAAGAAATACAAAATGTGATATTTTCTAAAAAAATAAATGCAAAGCAAAGGATTCTATGATCGTAAAAGGATTCTATGAAGGAAAATAATTAATTCAATAAATCTTCTTTACGGTAAACCTGATCGAATTTAGACAGGATATGCATTGGAATCCCGAATTAATGGCGTATTTCTATTATCGTTTGCAATATCTGTATCATTAATTCAATATTTATTTTTCATTATAAAATGTGATAGTTTCTAAAAAAAATAAATGCAAAGCTACGGTTTCTATAAAATCTGCAAGAGCACGTCAAAGGGAAAAAATGATGTTTTATCACCGTGTTGCCATCATTTGGAAGGAAGTTCAAATTAAAAATAAATAATAAAAACTATCATTACAAATTAAATCTGAAGAAATGCAACTTTTAGCACGTGACTGGATAAATAAAATAAATGTAAAATGTGATATTTTCTTTAAAAAATGCAAAGCAAAGGATTCTATGATCGTCTGCAATATTTAAATCATTAATTGAATAAATTATCTTTATTTATACAAGATTGAATTTATATAGGATATGCATTCAAATTCTTTTCCAATGGCCAATTTGTAAAATATTATTAATAGGCATATATATTGTTTAATACTATTAATTTGATATAAATGAGGTAAATAATTACATTTTATGTAGTTTGAGTCAAACAATGCATTTATGAATAATGAGTTTTAGATTTTTCATACTTTGCTCTGTGAGCCATATTTTACAATATATTTTTATTAATATTTTAAATAAAAGTTGCTATATCCATCAGTCTTCTAAATCAATCATTAAAACTGACTGATTTATAAAATTAAAGATTATTATTAGGGAAACGTGTTCTTTTAGAACTTTCCGTCCATCATCTTAAAGAAAATATTAATTTCAGGCCAATCAATGCACGGAATTATTTCAAGGCTAATGAATATGTGATTTAATTGAAAATTTTAGAACCCATTACTTATGGCGAAGCAGCTGGTCGCCAAAGGTGGCTAGTACTTAAATAAACGCTATTTTAAGAGTCGATTTTTTTTAAAAAGATGTATAGAAAATACAGTAAAAGCTCCTTCTTCGCGCTTCCTTCATTCGCGTTTTCACTGTTCGCGGATTAAAAAAATGGTACCCAATTCCTACATTAACGGCTAACAATTTCTTTATTCGCGGATCTAATAAAGTACATACATCAGAATAAAAGGATTCCAACCCAATATCCTTTGTAAATGACGTCAAATGGACTCATAAAAAAATTAAAATAGATCTTATTACAACTTTGCCTGAAGTATGTTGTTCAATGCCAACTGCAAGCATAGCCGAAATCGCGAATGGAATAGGACGAGATGGGTTTGAACAGAGAGAATTAAGTGACATTCAGGAATTGGTTGAATCTCAAGATGGAGATCTGACTGAAACCGACTAGGAGGAAACGTTCAATTCAGAGCCCATTGAAGAACAAGCACTGGACGTGCACTTCAACAAGCACTGGAAAAGTGGCATTTCATTTCAAAAATCTTAGTGAAGGTTTAAGATGGTAATAAGCTTTTTGATTTCTTTACGAACATTGATCCGTCTATACAATGAAGTTTTATTTTTAAGAAGCAAATTGCTAGTGCAACTGCTGTGTATCAGTCTGAATGGAAGGAGCTTTTGAAAATTGCCAAGCAAGAGAAAATGACAAAATTCTTCAAACCATTGCCTAAGTCTTAAGATAATGAATCAAAATGTTCAAAAACTTCTATTAAATTGATTATATATATATATATATATATAGGTTTAATCAGCGGCCATTGCTGTTAAATATTTTTCCAATTTGTTTCAATAGATGTCGCCACGGGTATCACTAGATATGGCTGAACCATAGTCCGAGACGCGTGACGTAAGAATTCGAGAAAAAGCGAACTGCGCATTCGCTCGCCGGACGGGGACCAGAGAGGGTGTCGTTCCGATCATGCATCTTTAAAAAACGTAACGTAGTTTCGCCGTGAAACAATTATTAACTACTCTTTATCCTTGGCGGCATCTATAAGTAATTCCTTTTTTCTTTTTTTTTCTCTGCTGTAAATAGTCCTGTCGTAATTGTAAATGTCTTTTTCTTTACTGTAAATAAATTTCTTTCATGTTCAAAAGCTTCTTTTTTCTTCATTCAGTGACCCTAGACACTGAACTAAATGTGGTTGGATGTGCATTCTGTCCCACCCAATTCCTACAAACTTGGGGGCACGGCCCCGGAATCTGAATTTGAAATTTAATTAATTTCTTTTCCGGGCTAGACTTTTTAGCTTTCTTTTCTTAAAAGCAGCTTTTAGTATTTTATACGTCATAAACATTAAATTGATCGGAAGAATGACCCTCTCTCAACGAAAAAGAATTTTGATTTGTGTCATACTGGCACAGTAAATTTTCCCATCCTAAGAATCGTTCATCATTGCGCTCCTACGAAGAAATGAAAAACAAGTAAAGTCGTCTCAACGATCGCCAGAAAATTTCCCCACCTCAGCAGATTCGGAAATGTGTCGTCCTTGCATCCACTCCTCGAAATAAATCATCATTTGGCCTCGTCGTCTGTTGTTTCCAGTGTTAGAATGCAAACTCTTACAGGACGTCAACCCCTGTACTGAGTATAATTTATCATTTAATAATCTTCTGCAAAAATCCGTATTCGAATCTATCGAAGAAAATGTGTGTTAATTTCATCAGTTTTGTTTCGATTGTTCTCTTCGATCCCAGACAAGCGCCATAACATCTGTACAGTTTCGTTTTGTTTTGTTCATCTTCAACAGCATTCAACAGGATTTGATTCATTGAAATAAAACATTCCTGCACGTGTGAAAACTCCAAGACACTTCGCCGTCTGTAAAAATTTTAATACTATCTAATATTTGATAATCTGTATGTTACTTTTCTTTTCTTAGCATATTCATAGTTGCTATATTTTTAAATCGAAAGATATATGTTAATTTGATATTTAAATTCAATCATCAAAAGTGCGTAATAATATTTTTTTAAATAATCTAAATAGTGATTTTCAAGTTGTTATATTTATGTATTTTATTTAAGTACAAACTGATTTATTATACTTCAGATATTTCTTGTTCCGTAACTTTACGAACCGAAACTAAAACTCAGTAACCGTTCTGATAGAATTTAATATGACCTTGAGACGACGCGCCAAAGTAGTCCTAATATCAATCGCTCCTAAGCGATGAGTCATAACAAGTATTGAATGTATATTCTTTTTATTTTTTCTTTTCGCGCAACGAAAAACTGTTCTGATTTATTTTCTTTTAAGAGTTATGACTCAGCATATCCCATCTTTTGATCGTACAAAGTGTGCACTTTTATTTTCAATTCTATGAACGTTATTTTTATGAAGTTTTCTTTTTAAAGATAATACGTTTTCAATATTTAACTCAAATTTAATAGCATTTGTTTGCTGTATTTTTTTTTTTTTTACTAATTGTGCATATATACTTCAAATTAACAATTGAAATATTTAGAATTTAATTTTTTTTTTCATGCGAAGCTTAAATCTAAAAAAATAAACGCATAAAGTTATTTGAATATATATATTTTTTCCATTTCTGAAAGTTACTCATGGTGTTCTAATAAAGTATTTTATTTGCTATTCATTTTAATAGCATTTTATATTAGGGAACTCCAATGGTACAAATACTTTTATATATTAATACTGAAGATAATTTACTTTGTTTATTGTTAAAATTCATACAGTATTTTTGATGTAATTTTGGGTTTTCTTACTTTATAGTATATTTATTGCCAAGCATTATTTTGAAAGTTATTAAGTGTTATTTTTTCAATCTTTAATTCAGTTGTGTAAAAATATTTTGTGCATTTTAAGATCTGGTTTTAAGGAATTAGTTTTAAATTACCCAAAGATTAATTTTTAATTTCAAGCTTAAAGCAAAATTAATTTAATTTGACTTTTATTTAAACACGCTAAAGTATAGAGAATTTTGGATAAATTTCAAAGTTAATACAGTTCTTTGATTGGCACCAAGCCTCTTTTTCTTTCAAAATGTCTTTCTTACTAAAAGGCAAAAAAGAAGATCTGATTGCTCTCGCGGATCAATTCGGCGTAACTGTTGAAGCGGACTTGACGAAACCCAAGATTAAAGATCTGATTTTAAAAAGCAATGATTTCAATGAGGAGGATGTCAAGGTGATGTTAGAGTGTATCATTGAGGACAGACATCTAACAGAAGAAAGAAACGAGCGATTGCGGAAAGAGGAACGTGAACACGAACTTGAAAAGCTGAAAATCCAAGCTCAAATAAATGTTGGTCATGAAAACTCCACAGGTATTTCAGTGACTAGTAAGACTTCGCAAGAGATGTTTCACCGATTCAACATGAAAGATGACATAGGTTAAATTTAACATTATTTGAGCATCATGCCAATTTAGCGTTATTACCGAAAACTCAATGGGTCCAGAAGCTACTAGGATTAATTCCTCTGGAAGTTGCTCATTTAATTGCTCGAGAACCTGAGGAAAAATCGAACGATTACGACTATGTGAAGAATCTGCTATTACAGAGATTCAAGTTGTCCCCGGAGAAACTGCGACAATTATTTGTTTCACATCAAAAAGCTCCTGAGAAAACATGGCAAGATTTCTATCACGAATTGCAGTCTTACTTTGATGGATGGGTAACAGGTCTGAAAATAGACACCTACGAAAAATTACGTGAACTTATCATTGTGGACCAGATGAAACGGAAGGCACCACAAGAGTTCCAGAACCACTTTCTTGATGAGTGGTCATCCATAACTTCAGCTACTAATTTGGCAGAAAAATTCGAGCAATATGACGATGTCAGGAGGACATTGAGACCAAAATCATCAGATCCATTCTTCAGAAGGGAAGAAGAAAATAGAGAAGCAAATAAATTTTTGAATCACCCACGAAAACCAGCGTATTTCCAAGATAGAAATAACAAGTTCCAGAAAAGACCCTTAGAGTCAAACAGAATCTCATATGTCAAGGTAAATAAACCATTTAGACCTGTGAATTGTTGTTACTGCCAGACACTAGGACATTATGGCGTAGAATGTCCACGACGATCCAAAAATACGAAAAATAATAAGTCCGAGAAGAGACCCTTGCAGCAAAATAGGAACGCATACGTCGAAGAAAATAAACGATGGAGATCTGTGAAATGTTGCTACTGCCAGAAACCAGGACATTTTGGTGTAGATTGTCCACGACGACCAAAAACTACGAAAAATAGCAAGGCTTTAGCACCTTTCGTACAAACTTGCTCCAAAATTTCACGAAAGAAAATAAGAACAAGAAGATTAGCTTTAAGAAACAAAACTATCGACGCATTAATCGACACTGGTAGTTCAGTAACACTCCTTCGAGAAGATATCAGCGAACAAATCATCAAGGCTTCAGAACTTTTAAGAGAAACGATTACAATATCTGGTGTGGGAAAGTCACAAGTCAAAACAAAAGGATCATTTCAGTAAGATATCGAATTAGATGGACAAAAATATTCTCTGACATGGCATGTGGTACCTGCTTCATATTTAGATTTTCAGGCAGTTATTGGATCTGAAATTTTAGAACAAGCCTCACTTCACTTCACCAAAGAAGGCGTCGAATTTCGAAAAAGAGAAGATGTAAAAATATCTTCCATGCATGCGCAGCTATACAAGGCAAGACCACAAGACGAAATCGAAACAGAGCACATTTCTAATCCCGAAGTAAGAAAAGAATTATCGGAGCTAATTTCCAGTCACAAGCCAGAAAAAAACTGAAGCTACAGATGCATCCATTAGCATAACTTTAAAGAACGACATTCCAGTCAACCAACCTGCAAGAAGACGCTCATTTACTGAGAAACAAGAAGTGAATAAACAAATCGACGAATGGCTAAAACAAGGAGGAAAAGCAGAATTACATACGAACGCAAGTCAACATGGGCATGGAGCCATTTTACTGCAAGAAGGCGAAAATAGAAAACTATATCCGGTCAAATCTACTGCTACTGAGGACGCAAAAGCAAACATTCAGAATATAAGGCCGAAAATAAGAAGAGCTACGACAGAAAGCGCAAGAAAGCCCCAGTATATCAGAAAGGGGATTTGGTAGCCATTCAACGAACTCAATTCGGAACTGGACTTAAGTTAAGACCTAGGTTTTTAGGACCATATAAAGTTGTCAAGGTAAAACCGAGAGATCGGTATGATGTTGAGAAAGTAGGTGATCATGAAGGTCCTCATATGACCACATCATCTGCTGATATGATGAAATTTTATTCACCAGGCTGAATAAAACGCAATCAGCGCGATAGTTAATTAGCTATTTTATTGTGTTATATATTTCATTTTTATGTATATTTTAATATTCTAACAATTTTGATTCAATGAATATACACATTTTTTCATGCTCCGTGTATTATATTTTCAGTTTGTAAAGAACTTTTAAATTGTTGCATTTATATTTTCGATGTTTTTTTCAGTGATGTAATAAGCAAATTATTACTGCTAATATTATTACCTTTCTCTTAACAATCGATATACTTAAAGTGAATTTTAGATTTGTTGTTTTTTGTAACAGTTTGGCCGAGTTTAATTTAATATCAGTCTTGAATGTCAGTATGTAAATAACGATGAGGTCATCGTTCTATCAGGATTGGCCGAGTTGTAGAGATTTAATCAGCGGCCATTGCTGTTAAATATTTAGTTCTGCTGTTAAATATTTTTCCAATTTGTTGCAATAGATGTCGCCACGGGTATCACTAGATATGGCTGAACCATAGTCCGAGACGCGTGACGTAAGAATTCGAGAAAAAGTGAACTGCGCATTCGCTCGCCGGACGGGGACCAGAGAGGGTGTCGTTCCGATCATGCATCTTTAAAAAGCGTAACGTAGTTTCGCCATGAAACAATTATTAACTACTCTTTATCCTTGGCGGCATCTATAAGTAATTCCTTTTTTCTTTTTTTTCTCTGTTTTAAATAGTCCTGTCGTAATTGTAAATGTCTTTTTCTTTACTGTAAATAAATTTCTTTCATGTTCAAAAGCTTCTTTTTTCTTCATTCAGTGACCCTAGACACTGAACTAAATGTGGTTGGATGGGCATTCTGTCCCACCCAATTCCTACATATATATATATATATATATATATATATTGTCACCTAGGAACATATCCTCTATAAACCCATATAAATGACCATTCCGTATTCACGGTTTCTGTATTCGCGGCATGTTTATGGAATACATACCCCGCGAATAAAGAACGTTCCCATTGGGTTTTTTTTTTCTTTTTAGTTCACAAAAAAGAACAAACAAACAATGGGACTAGTCGAAACTTTCTCACATATTCTCATATAAATATCCTTATATATTACTAACCACTTGCCAGTGGCGATTAATAGTTACAAATATCCTAGTATGGTGATATTTTAATAAGCCAGTAACAGCCACTAAACATCGGTGATGACTTTTGTACAGGGAATATGTTACGCGGCTGCAAATCGCAAAGTCGCGAGTTTGTTCCTTGGCGGAATTAAATACACCCCATTGGCACAATCCTGTCAATGCTGTCACCAAAAAGTAAAGGACTCATTGGCGCACAGTCATTCATTTCTTGCTCAGAATAATGAAAAATACATTTATCCCTATGAAATCTTCAAATAACCCTAAATGCTCACATATCGACTTTCAATCTTTATCTGAATAGATCTCAAAATTTATCAAATTTTCCCCTGAAATTGCTTCCTCATTATATGCGGCTGAACTTCAGTGACTTCAAAGGTTACGCTTTTAAATTTTCCAAAAACACTTCAGCTAGAACAAAAGTGTGCACTCTAAGAAATACCTAATTTTAAAAAAAATCCTGTTTATTTTCTGCAAGGAAAATTTAGGCTTCATCGAATCATTCACTATTAAGAAGAAAAGAAATCCATTGTTAGTTGAATTGCTTCATCTGACTTTTATATGAATCACCCTATTAGGCAGATGTTACAACGAGGCTTCTTTTCTTTTTCTTTTTTAAGACGACTGACGGAGAATCTCGTTAAGAAGCGTCCAAACGACGTTCCTTCTCGCAATTCTCTAATTGCTATTCAAGATTTCCATGGAATAATAAAAAAATGTTTAGGAAAAATGTATCAATCCAAATTCTGTAATTTCTTCGAAATTTGTCAGTGATGTAAAATGCGATAAAACATACATCTAGAAAAAAAAAAGAAAACTAGAAGGTTTAGATATAAGGGCATTTTTCTCTATCTGATAATTTTGTATTGAAATTCTTTTTTTTTAAATCGTTCAGTTCAGCCTCTTTACAAAAATATTTTGGGTTCGCATCGTAGTTATAACACTTTTACCCAGCAATCCACAGTTCAAAAAGACGGTCTGGGACTATGTTGAGTCCAGTTCTACTTATCATAAACTCTCCGATCCGCCCAAAGTACACACGGAAAAAAATACTGAATAATCGCTACAACAACATTGACCTTTGTTTAGTTATATTAACGCCTCGTAGTAAAGCAACACGAGGGCTATTTTGGGATGGACCTCGTCATTTTGAGCCACGATCAGATGACGAGGACGATACCTGAGCTGGTGACCCCGCTCACCACACCAGCGGGAAGACGTTTGGAATGACAGATTTAAGGTGCAAGAGACCTTCTCATACCACGGTTCTTCGGTGGAATCGAGTATCGAACCTGAAACCCTCTGGTTCCGAAGCCGAGACCTTCCCACCAGGCCACAGTGGCATCGGAACCGAAGGGTCTCTAGTTCGATAATCAATTCCACCGAAGAACCACCGTGTAAGTGGGTTTGGTGCACGTTAAACCCTTTGGTGCCAAACGTCCCGCTGGTTTGGTGTGGAGAGGGATGAGCCAGCTCAGATGCTAACCGCGGTTCAAAATGATGATGTCTGTGCCCAAAATAGCCCCTAGTGTTGCTTCAAAACGTGACGTTAATATAACTAAACTAAACTAAGTCCCCGCTGGCCTGCAAAAGTATGAATGAATGTCGAAAAGGCGGTCCCTTACCCCTTTTTCTTGTTGAATAAGTATTGTCCAACCTTACATGGACCGATCCGTCAAGCTATCATTCCTTTCGGGGTAGTAAATGACTGTCTTCCTCCCCATCTGCACTCTCTCAAACAGTTGGAATGACACTGTCCATCTTTCACATCCTATCCTTCAGAGTTTTGAGATGACCTGGTACCATCAGTACTGTACTTCAATCATTATTTACAATCTTCAGGTCCTTCCTTCACTCTAAGATCTCCATACATTCCATTCAATAGTGGTAAACCGTACCCATTTCTATAAATAAACCCATAAACCCCGCAGGAAAATAAACCCATCTACAAATGCGTTAATTTTCCTGCGCTCTTCCAAATCTTTAAAAATAGGTACGAAATCTCCCGTGTCCAGATATTATTTGGATGATAAGTGGATGGTATCTTCTTATTTTAATTTCCGGATGAGGAATAAAGTCGAAAGTGACTCTTCCCTTTCTAGGACATATACCATCTGTCAAACCATTGCAGTTTTATTTCTTCTCTCAGTTCCCCTTTTAAAACACCACTTGATTTGGGACGGTCCCTTACCCTGTTTTTGTTTCCGTTCACGAGTTTTTAATCTGCTCCCAAAATCACACAACTAGCAACACTTTCTTTTGTTTACTTTTTGCGACACAGTTTTATAGTTTTGAAGTGAAAGTTTGTGAGAAGTTCATCAGACGCACTTGGCTCTAAGGTCAAGGCAACGACGCACGGATGCTTTGTTTTGGTTTGTTTACAGCCCAACTCGGATTTGCAATTCGCCGGTGACAGCTATCTCGAGCGTATCTCGCTCTGTCAGCGTGAGTAAACTTATTATTCAGAGTGCCATGACGTCAGGCTTTGCTCAACCGTCGCTGCTGCAGTTTTCTACCGATCGAAGTGGCTTCGTATCGAACTGATTGCGTCATCCATTAATTCTAGAATAAAAAGTTCTTCCGTTTTCATGACCCACTTGCAATTTTGAAGAGCCAACACCAAGTGGATGGCCACAAAATGATATTATTGAACTCTGGATTGTTGGTTTCTTGGAAATAATTTAATTCACGCGTTTATGAAAAACTTTCATACGCGTTTGACTGATAAACGGAATCAATCCATTTTATCGTTGAACCAATCTCATTAAAATGACACTTGTGGTTTTCCTCTCACGTTTATTGCCATCAAGTTCCGCTGGTGTAGTGTGCAAACTTAATATTGCTAATATTAAGTTTGTAACTTTTTTCATATCTAAAATGGCCAATCTCCGAGCATTGCTAGAATAAAAGATCGTAGCCACAGCACCAAAACTGAAACAGTTGTGTCATTGAGGAAATGGTGCATGAGTGGATGCTACTGATTTCAATTTCAAAGGCAGTTGTTTTCCTTTCATAGGGCCGTGGTGGCCTGGGGGTGAGGTCTCGGCTTCGGAACCGGAGGGTTTCCGGTTCGAGACTCCGTCGTGTGAGGGGGTCTCTTGCACGTTTAATTGGTCAGGCCAAACTTCCTCCCGATGGTGTGGTGAGTGTGGAGAGGGGGGTGTCACCTCAGGTGTCGTCCTCGTCATCTAAACGCGTTTTGAAAAGGATGAGATCCGACCCAATACAGCCCAGGTGTTGCTTCAAAACGTACGTTAATACAACTAAACTAAATTGGTGATTGCGAAAGTACGCCATCCCTGCAAACAGAACATATTTCTAATTCTCTCGGTGCAGAGAAAATGAGAATTGGGGTAGAATGAGTTGCATTACATCAAATTCGTTCCCTACATCATAAGTGTAACCATCAGCTCCTTAGTAAAAGGATTCAGTCGTAATATTTCCTAGTTATGAACTGGATTAAGATAGAAGCTTCTCAGAAGTAAGAGAAAATAAATAGTCTGTAATAAACAAATAGGAATAAAATAAAATGGAAGGAAATAAATTTAGAGAAAATACACTGAAGGAAAAAAAATTCCAAACTAGGAAGAAGCTGTGCTAGATAAACGAAATTTGGTAGGCGTGTTTATACATCTGAAAGATGACGTCAACTCAAATTTCGGGCTACGCGCGTAAGTGTGGCGCTAGTAGCGACACTATGAACATGCAAATGAGATTTGCTTTAAATAAGTGCTGTAAGGTTCGTGATTGTTATTTACAGTTGAGATTTGACGTAGTGGGTTAATGTTAGTCAAGGATGCCTCTGAGAAGACGAAGAAGCCATTATCAACAGCTCACAGAGTTTGGACGAGGTCGTGTTGTAGAGCTACGAGAAGGTGGGTTTTCTTTCCGCGATATTGCTGAAAGACTTGGCAGGAATGTATCCACTGTGCATGAGTATTAGATGCAGTGGTCTAGGGAAGGTACTGCCTCAAGAAGACCAGGTTCCAGGCGGCCACGGGGTACTACTGAGAGGGAAGACCGTCGTATTCGGCGTATGGCTGTGGCTAATCGTACTGCATGTGCAGCTGAAATTCGAGCTGCAGTTGGCACCACAGTGACACAACGAACTGTTACAAATCGGTTACTTCTAGGACAGCTCCGAGCCAGACGCCCTGTACAGTGCATTCCGCTGACTCCAAACCACTGCCGTTTGCGATTTGAGTGGTGTCAAGCTAGAGCTCATTGAATGACCTAGTGGAGATCTGTTGTGTTTTCTGATGAAAGCTGATTCTGCCTTAGTCGCAGTGATAGCCATTTGTTGGTTAGAAGGAGGCCAGGTGAACGCGTGCTAGTGACCTGTCTGCGGCCTAGACACACAGGGCCTACTCCTGGAGCTATGGTTTGGGGAGCAATTTCGTATGACAGCAAGAGCACTCTCGTGGTTATCCCACGCACCCTGACTGCAAATTTGTACGTCAGTCTAGTGATACAACCTGTTGTGCTGCCATGCATGAACAGCATTCAAGGGGGTGTTTTCCAACAGGATAACGCTCGCCCTCATACCGCTGTTGTAACCCAACATGCTCTACAGAGTGTCGGCATGTTGCCTTGGCCTACTAGATCACCAGATCTTTCTCCAATCGAGCGCGTATGGGACATCATTGGACGACAACTCCAGCGTCATCCACAACCAGCATTAACCGTCCCTGCATTGATCGCCCAAGTGCAACTCCATCCCACAAACTGATATCCGACACCTGTACGACACAATGAATGCACGTTTGCATGCTTGCATTCAAAATTCTGGCGGTTACACCGGTTACTAATGTACCAACATTTCACATTTGAAATGGCTCTACCTGTGATCTTGAAACTTTAATCAATAAATATGTTACCTAGACAAATGTATTTCTAAAATTTCATTACTATACAATAATTTTATCTTGGTGTTGGGATTTTTTCTCCATCAGTGTATATCTGGCACAATGTTTTTATTTCTGGTTCATTTATATTCAGTTTCACCTCGATGTTCTCTCACCCCAGTGTATCTTCAGAACGGGAAGTGAATATAACTAAACTAAACCAAATGATATTTCCTAAATTATTTGTTCTGTGGCAACAACGCACCGGGTACCAACTAGATAATACTTATAATAATATACATATAAAATGCATCATTAATTTGTTGTCTATGCATTCTGAGGTGGCATTCCAAAACAACATCATGTTTAACATGATAAATAAAAATTCTTCTAATGCAGTGCGATTGCACATGCTGTTTTTGTTTTGTTTTATGTTAATAAAACTACTTTCTATAAAAGATATATTTTTTAATAATTATTTTAAACTGTGACAAAAGGTGCCAGTGGACTCACCGCAGCTCGACTCGTCTGTGTTGTCCCCGCAGTCGTTGTCCTCGTCGCAGTGCCACGTCAGGGGGATGCACCTCCCGTTGCCGCACTTGAACTGGTGAGACGGACAGTGGGCTGCAAGAAAAACGCATTTTATAGCAAACGTAACTTCTGTCGGTATCTAGATTTTTAAAAATAGATTTTAGTGTCGTTCAATTCATAGAAACTGTGTTTTGGTTACAATAAGTGTAATTTTTGGCTGTAATAAACCTATGTAAATAAAAATGAATGCGTGTTTTTTATGCCTTCCTGAACCGCTCATCCGGTGGCGATGAAACAGCTTATTGCTTGCATTTACAGGCAAAATACAATCATCTAAAGTATGAAAAAAATATTTTCAGATCTGTTTACCGTATCCATTCACCGCCAAATAACTCGCCAAGGAGATGCAACAGATTCAGTAAAGAGGCTCCATTCAAGCTAGACATTCGTATTTCGGAGCTATCGAACGTAAATGCAATGCAAGTCTTTCTCTGAAATAACAGTTTGTGTGAGAGAGTGTGTTAGAAAGAATTAGATGAACCAGTCCTATAGGTTTGAAATTTTAGCTAAGCATTTAAGAAAATTTTAGAGTGTTTCGCAATCACTTCTGAAAAAAATAATAGATTAATAATGATAGATAGATTAGTGATATATTACAAATAATTTTGCACCTTCTTAGTTTTCAAAAAATTTTCTTTTCAACTACATTCAAGATTTCATGGTATAAATATATTTTCTATGTTTAATCCCTTTAAAAAAATATTTGAATCGCATTTTCTAACATTATACTTATTCCGAACGAATATGAAACGAATCACGAGATACATCACGAGTTTCTTTCATTGCCATTCCGAAACAGCACCAAGTTTCACAATTCTCAAAGAATACACAAATCTAATACATAAAATAAATGTTTGTTCGTGTTTTTATATACCGCCGTACCGTTCCTCCTATTTCGATAAAACTTTGCCAAATGATGGATGGATGGCACTTGTTATTTTTTCGGTGGCAGCAACGCGCCGGGTATCAGCTGGCAGCAAATAAAAATCCCAGCCTTTAGTACCTGCCGAATTACATTTCTTATCAATACAATATTAATATCCATTTTATAATCGGCACGAATTGTGTTATCAATATTTTTGGAATACTATTAGAACCAAGACACTCTCTTAAAACTATGTTTCCCATGAGTTGGCATATATGTATATCTACCAAAGGGGCCAAAATGACCCCTTACGGTATTTAATTAGAAAAAATAGAAATTGACCTATTTATTATGAAGGTAAAGTAGATTCATATTTTCAATATGTTTGTTGATATGAGGTGTTATGGAAAGGTGGTTCCCCTGTTTATTTTCTAATCTAGGTCCTCAAGACCCTCTATTCTTCAAACCACTGACTTGCACGTATTCTTACTAACAACCTATAATAGCTTCTACCTAATAGTCTTTCTGCTCCGGCTTCTTGCTTCTTGTGTATACACATTTGACGTACTTATTTATATATTTATACCTATACTAGCTATCACCCGTGACCCTGTCCGCGTGGAAACGTTGATGTGTATGTACGAAAAACTATCAAATAATGACAAATAAAAAAAATTTAATCCAACCCAAAAACGACACTTTTAAAAGTATAAGCATATGTGAAAAATACATGACATGAATACAATTTAATAACAAAAACACACAACTGACGTAAAAACAATTTGTTAACTTTGTATACCCGAAATAAAACAGCAAATCGAGTCCGGTCAAATCCATTTTATTGATGAATCGAGATGGGGATGGTTACAACAGTATTACAAACATCCTTTTCAAGCTTTTCATTGAAATGACACCTCCAAATTCGTTGCCTATTCCTCCGTAGCTCTTCTTACAGATATATTACCCATAGCGTAATGTCCACAAATGATTGAAGAATAAATATCCCCAAAGACTTTTCATTAATGAAAACATTACTCAAAATCATTTAGCTGACATCGATTACTAACTGAATATATAAATGAAAGTTACTCAAAAGTCCTGATATAATTTAGTTGATCCATCAAATGTACAAGGTAAAATGAGACTTCTAACCCTCAGCTAGGTGAACAACTCCCTGTTTGTGACTGTCAAATGTCGGAATGTCCGAGTTTGAATGTTCAGCGCTTGCTATATTTTCAAAATGCGAACACTCCTCTACTTTTATTACTTGGCAAAACACGCTGAAGTGTTTGCATTTTAAAAATCAATCCAATTTTTGTGCCCTCATATAAACGTGGTAGTTTCACACTATCACGTACTCGTTAACTATCACTTATGATCGATACACTGTCCGTTTTTAGTTATTGTACATTGGTATGATTTCTACTCTGGCTTGGAGCAGCAAAGTTAAAACCTTCTCTTGCACTACAAAAATCCTAATCTGATCATCGATATATAAAAATAACATCAAAATCATAATAAGTATTAATTCCAGATATGTAACGAAGCACTTAATAGTAAATAAAAAAGTATCTGTGCTGAAATATAATAGAATCATTTTTATATATATTTCATCATTCATCGTTTCATGATTATTAAAAACATTTCTTTAAGTTTTTTTCCCAGTAGATCACGTGAATGGTAGATTTTAAAAGGTCTTCATTCTGGATGATTTTGAAAAAATAATAGTTCGAAATGATCGAAAATTGTTATCGAGAATGACTTATTCATCTTGTAATGAAATCAAGTTTTTATTTTAAGTGTTTTATGCCTCATTTAAAGTTGATGAATTCATTAAAATAATATAATGAATCCGAAAAAAATGTTACATATTTTTACTGGATTCTTAAATGAATTAATAGCTCTATTTTATTCATTAATAAATTTCTCCGAGAATTAGTCGAACTTCTTACGATTCACTAAATTTAAACGCTTTTTTCATCTTGTAGGTAAATCAAGATTTTATTTTAAGATATCTGTCAACGTTCGGAGACAAATTTTTGAAAAAAACTCTTTAATTATTAATTTTAGTATATTTTCTGGATCATTACAATTCAAAACAATGAATAATATCATTTAAAAGATTTATGCAAACAGTCAAATTGGGAAATTCGGGTAATAAATAGAGAAAATGGATGTAAAACACCCTACCAGACATTCTAATCAATATTTACAGACTCTTTTTCTATGGAACATATTTACAGCTTTAATGAAGACAATGAACTAGGATCTGAGAGATATTTGCATTTACAATACATTTATGGCAGTTTGAGCAACACAGAATTTATCAAAATACGCTCATTTAAACAACATTAAGCAGCTCTAAATAAAAAAAAACTATTAATATCAGAACTATAATCATTGTTTTAAGGATAATATAGATAAAATGCATAAAACATTTCAGCAAAGAATATTCATAATATTTTGATATATCATATTTTGCGTATCAAAATTTTTACAAAATAGAAGGTTCTCAAAAAATGCATTTAAAGTTCTTATTCACGTCTTATGAAAAAAATCTTTATTTATATTTTTTAGATAGGCGCGACATTTGTAACATAAACCTTCTTTGCTAATAATATCATTTTTTTTTTCTTTTTAATGGTTCTTAATTTTTTCTGCACTTAAAGACTACCTTTTTGAAGTGACGATTTTTTTTATCGAGAGAAAGGAGTTGGAGTTGATGGAGTTTACTGGCGCTAAAACCACTTCTGATCATGCAGCGCCAACGACAAGGTATATGCAAGCCTATGGTTCGTAAAATGGCCACGTTTTAAAAGGTTAATCAAAAAATCTGCTTCAAAACTCAATTCAAGAGCTTAAAAAATAGGCACAAATGAACTGTCATATAGATTTGAAACATTATAAAAATGATAAAGTACTTAAATAAGGTGAAAGAAACGAATCATTTCTAAAAAGTTGAAGATGAGGCATTTTAGGAGGGGAATGAAAACACCGAACTCGTTGAGAATCAAAACGCGGGCACTCCATCAGAATGTGCTGAACTGTCAAAAGGCATAAAATACATCGAGGGATTGAGAGAAAGGAAGTCTTTCAGTGTATAATTCCCAGGAGTTATTCCCAGTTCAGAAAAAAAGTGCTAACAGACTATAAAAACCTTCATTAAAAATGACTATAGTTATTGGTGCTCCTAAACGTAAAGTCTAGCTCAACAAATGCGAATTTTTGAACAATCGCCCGCAAAAGATTATTGCATTTTGTGTTTTAGCCTGAAAGCCTTTTTCTAGTAAATCTTGATCGCATGTTTGATCGAAGTTTTAATCATTTTGATGATGTTTTGTGAAAGATCCCATGTAGACTTGTCAACAATTTCTTTTCACTGCAAGTCTTGTGTTTTGAATATGATGTACCAACAGAAGTTGCAGCTCTGGTTTCTTACTTCTGTTGATGCTTTTTCTGCCGCTTGTTGAACGCTTGTTGTTGCTTGAAACAACGCTTGTCGAACAATAAAAACATGTTCAGGTCAAATTAAGGTATCCGACTACGTTCAAAATACTGGTATTCGATCACATTGACGATTTTTTTAAAATTGTTATTTCTTATAGTTCAGACTTTCCTCTTTCCAAAACAGTTCATGTTTTCTAGGAAAATGAATGTCTAATCTATTATTCGTGGAAACTTTAAGAAAATCCTATTTTTCAGCTAAAATATGTCCATTAACTTATGTTATTAAAATATGTCCACTTCCATTTTAATTTTCATAAAACATATCCACCATTCACATGATATCTCAAAAACTGATAGATGCAAAAATTTCAGCACGTGTTTTGAGCAATATGGACAATGAAATGAACTAAAAATTTTATTGTCGGTGAAATGTTTTTTCCTTTATAGGTGTTTTTAGAAAAATGAAGTTGCGAATTGATGGGGAAAAAATACATATATACACATATTTTTACCCATCACTCCTTTGCATCTGAAAATGTATCTTATGTGTTGGTTCCTTTCATTCATCTTCATATTCTATAACTTGTGTGCAAAGAAAAACAGGATTGTTGCATTGCAATTTTGTGTAGAGTCGGTTAAATTTTCCTAAAGTTTATCAAAAGTTTTCCTATTTCTCGAAATATATTTTATTCTCAAATAATGTTTTTGTACTTACAGTGTTTATAATTGATAATACATCTAAAAATCTAAAATAATTTTTAAAAAATCAAAATTTTTCCTTCGAACGTAGTCGGTTACCTTAAGCAATATTCACTTGGAAAAAATAAAGGAAATAAATATATAATGCGACGCCAATAGATGTTTTCAAAACTTAAACAGTACTCGAGAAACAGCTATTGCCAATCTTTGTATCTAAAATGGTGAACACTTGTTTAAATTATGTGGCTTGCATATAAAGTATGTTATAAATTGAAAAAACGAATTCATTTCCGACATCAGGAAAATGTATTAGGCGATAAAACGACGATAAATATCCAGTTTCGTTTTCGACTACTTTGAATTACATAAATCTTCATATCTCCATTTATTTTAAATACAGAAAAAATAGAAACACAAATTTAGAAAGCTAAATAAATGCACTTTAAATGAAAAAAAGAAAAAAAAATGTGAATTTTGGTCAGACGTGACCTTTTAAGGTATCCGACTACGTTCGAAGGAGACTTTTTGAAAAAATGACTTTTTTAAAAGCTATTTTGGATTTTTGATGCAATGTCACTTGTAAACACTATAAATACAAAAAAAATGTTGGAAAATACAATATACTTTGAGAAAAAAAGAAAATTTTCTTGTAGATTTCAATGAAATTTCACCAAAACGGTTCACACTCTACTTAAAATGGCAATGCATCCATACTATATTTCTTTCACGCAAGTTATGTTATAATAATGAATGAAATGAACCAGAATCTAAGAAAAATCTTGAGATGCGAAGAAGTCATGGATAAAAATATACGTATGTATGCATTGTTTTCATTAATTCCCAGCTTTATTTCTCTAAAAACACCAGTACATGAGAAAGTATTTCACCAACACTAAAACTTTTGATTCATTTCGTCGCCCAAATTATTTAAAACACATTTAGAAATTTTGGTGTCAATACCTCTATTAGTTTTTGAGATATCCTGTTAATGGTGAATAATTTTTACGAGAATCAAATTAAAGACAGATCTTAGAAGAAAAATATGTTTCGCTTAAAATTCCCTTGGATGATAGGTCAGGTCTTATTTTTACTAGAAAAGATAATTTGTTTCAGAAAGAGAAAAGTCAGGCCTACAAGATATAACAAAAAAAAAAAAAAAAAAAAAATGCCAATGTGGTCGATAACAAGTGTTTTAGCGTAATCGGCACCTCTTAAACGTAGACAGATATTTAAGTAATTTAAATATTCCATTTAAATGAATACGTTAAAAATAATATAAAGAATACGAAAAAAAAATGTTATATATTTTTACTGTATTCTTAAACGTATTAATAGCTCTATTTTATTCATTAATAAATTTCTCCTAGTATTAGTAAAATTTCTTACGATTCACTAAACTTAAACGCTTAAAATAAAACATAAAAAACATTAATAAGTCGTTTAACCTTTTATTTACTGACTGTACTTGAAAGTGCCATTGAAATCTAGCTCATATCTCTACTATATGACTATTTTTGCTCGTGGTATTGTGAAGAGCACGGAAATATGCAACCCACATAACATGAAGTTGATATAAGATAAAAGTAGGAATTAAAAATATTTAATTCATAATTAAATTAATTAAGATATTTCTGTTAATTACAATTTCTTCTTGGGTACCTTGGGATTATTCTGCAAGGAAATTAAATGACTGGTGCAAACATGAAGTTCAAAAATGAATGGCTACATCATTCGGTCAATAAAGGGTTGAATAAAACGTTTTTATAAAACACATTCAGAAGTCTCCCATCAGTTCCAATTTGCTAAATACCAGTCATTTGTTATGTCTAGATTCATTAAAACACATGTAATTAAACTGAATTGAATCGACTTACCGTCGTTGAACTGTACAAGTGAAATAAATACGATGAGGAAACTGAAAGAAACTTGAGCAAGACGGACGGACATTTCGAATTTTTTGGTTTCGGAACGTTGGGTAAAATTATTCGATGAAGGGTCTGCAGCCCTTCGGTTCTCGAATCTTAATGCCGCTGCAAACGAAAACAGCGGAATTTGTACGGAAGCGAAGCGAGACGGCATTGAATTCCGCGCTCGAAGGGTTGCTCGGATGGGGAAGGAGTCACTGAACTGTCGCCAAAACGCAGGATGAATATTGTTCCTTTCTTGTTTTCTCGAAAATTTCATTCATTTAAGGTATCCGAGTATCAATTATTTATTTAAGGTATCCGACTATCAATTTTTTATTTAAAGTATCCGACTAGCGATTATTTATTTAAGGTATCCGGCTAGCGATTCCTCCCTTCGGGTTTTCTCGAAAATTTCATCCTTTCTTCTTAATTAAAAGATTGGCTTGTTCATTCTTGGATTATTTGTGGCCGTGACTTTCGTTTCACATGAATCAGAGTTTTGTATTTTCTTTACAAATACGCACCGATCTTCTATATAAATAAAAATAAGTGTTTGTATTTCTCTTGTGCCTTCCCAAACCGTTCATTCGATTGCGATGAAAGTGGGTCAGCTTATTGCTTACACCCACGGGATGGTTATAGGAACAGTAAAATTATCTAAAATAAAAATTTAGATCGCATCTATTTACTAAGGATTCATCACCAAATAGCTCGCTGAGGAGACACAATAGATTCCGTAGAAATGCTCAATCCTAGGGAAAAGTTAATATACTATAGCTATTGAACTCAAATATCATGCAAATCATTCTCAGAGGTCACAACTTTATTGCAGATCAAATGTTGGGGAGACCAATCCTGCTGGTTTTAAATTTTAATTAGCATTTTTCGCAGAAACCGCCAAAAATATGATAGGGCAAATCATTTTGCAGCATCTTAATTTTCAAAAAATTATCGTTCCAACTCTATTAATGATTTTATGGTATAAATATATTTTCTATGTTTAATGAATTTTGAAACAACATATTTCAATCACATTTTCAAAAATTAAACTTGAGAATTCTGAACGAATAGGGAACGAGACACAGTTTTTTTCATGACCGTTCTGAAAGATCACCACGCTTTTACAATTCTTAAACAATACACAAATCTAGTATAGGAAAATGAATATTTGTTTGTTCGTATTTTGTGTCTCACCGTTCATTCCATTCTGATAAAACATCGCCAAATGATGGATGGATTGCACTTAATAATTCTTTTTTCGGTGGTAGCAACGCGCCGGGTACCAGCTGGTACATTATATTGTGATGAAAGTATAAAATCAAGTAAAACTAGCCGTCTTTCTCTAACGTTTTCTCTTATTGGCTTTTAGATGATATATGTTAATGCGGATTGCATATTTATCGTATTTTCATTATTTAATTTTTAAAAAAAAATTATTTGATTTGACCAAACAATTAAATTGAATTGAATAAATCATAATTAATTAGAGCGAGTGCATTTACGAAATTTTGAAGAAGAGAATTAACTACTTGGTGTGATTATCAAAAGAATAATTTTTTTTAAAATCATTTTTGGCAAAAGCAAACCATTGAATGTTTCGGTAAATGTGTTTCAATTTCGTCTGAACCATAAAAATTAATTATTGCAAAATGCATATTACACCAAAAATTTGTCAAGAGCGAGGAAAAGATTATGCAAAAGTAAAATTTGATGTATTTAATTTTTTTTTTTTAGTTTCAATGTAGTGAAAAATCCGTTAATCATTTTATAAGATGCCACTTTCCATAGATTTTTAACATTACCTTCTGACAACTTCCACACATAATTTTGTATTCAATTGCATTTTGTTCTGACACCGTTTCCGAAAAAAAATATGTGACATGTTTATATAAACGAGAAATTAATTTGCCCTTATTTTATATAACATATCTTGAGAGGGAAAATATCATACTGCTAATGCAATTTTAAGATTTTCATTGGGATTTCTGACGCACGTCAATCCCATGATAACGGGAACACAGGGACCTTTTTAATGAAGTATTTGCGAAGTCAGCCATTTCACTCTCACAGTAAGAACCGCTGACTAAAGAATTTTACAAAGCATTTCTTCAATGAATTAAGCAGAGAAACGGAATCGGATCAGGGAATAAGAGAATATTTTAGAATGTAGTTACTATGAGATAAATGAAAATAAAACTTTAAGAATTCATTTGGATTTATATATATATATATATATATATACAAGGTGGCCAGAAATAAAACACCCCTACTCTGACCTCCATGGATATCGAACTACTCAGTGTAAAGGCTCAAAATTTTGTACACATATTATTCAAAATATGGGGAAACGGATTTCACGAAAAAAAAATTAGTTCCTGAAATCACCGATAGGTGGCGCTGCACAACTGGAACTATGATCAAAAGACACAAATAATAATAAAAATTAAAATGTTTATGCGGAATGGAATGCTTCCATGCTTCCTTTTTAATTTTTCTGCCCCTTATGGAAAATAAAAATAGTAAAGAAGCTAGAACTCCCGTTGTAACTGCAATTTCATACTGTAACCAGAAAAATTTGCATAAAGCATGGTTAGAAGCCATGTTCTGGGTATAAAAGAAGTTAAAAGGTGGGGAATGTCATTCTTATTAGTGATGGCTGTCACGCTGCCAGAACGCGCTTTGCTTGTGAAGTTGTTTTACGAGAATAAAGGAAATGCTCCAGCAGCACTTCGAGAGTTTCGCCGACTTAAGGATTTGCGTAAGGGACCATTGCTTCCACAAGCTCTCAGGAGAATGATCGCTCGATTCGAGGAAACTGGACATCTTGGAGTTCAGCCTGGTCGAGGACGCAAACCGGTTCGTTCAGATGTCGTTGAAGATGTTGCCACCGGTATTGTTGAACAGTCAATGGATAATGTTTTAGGCTGCAGTAGTGCACGTGCAGTGTCACGACACTTGGGTGTTCCCTATAGCACAGTGTGGAACGTACTCAGAAAAATGGTGCATTGTTTCCCGTACAAAATCCGCCCTAATCAACAATTGCTGGCCACAGACAGGGAGATGCGACTGACCTTTGCATTGACATTTCTTGCTAGAGTTGAAGTGGATGCATCGTGGCCGTGGCAGATTCTGTGGAGCGATGAGGCCCATTTCCACCTCAGTGGAACAGTGAACACCCATAACTGTCGCATATGGGACACGACAAACCCCCGTACCTTCCAAGAGATTCCACTCCACTCACCGAAAGTTACAGTCTGGTGTGGATTCACAGCCACATTCATCCTTGGACCGTTCTTTTTCGAAGAGGTTACTTCCAATGGCCTTGAGACATGTACCGTGACGGCCAACAGGTACAAAAGGATGCTCGAAACATTTGTTGTACCCCATTTGCAGCAGCGCCAATGCCTTGACACCATTACTTTTATGCAAGATGGAGCACCTCCACACATTGGACTCCCTGTGCAACAGTTTCTTCGCCAACATTTCACCACTGACAGAATAATCAGTCGCGCGTTTCCGACAACTTGGCCATCTCGTTCACCGGATCTTAATCCGTGTGATTTTTGGCTTTGGGGACACTTAAAAAACCTTGTTTATCGAGAACGTCTGATAATCTTGGCAGATTTGAAAGAGAGTATCAGTCTGCATGTGAGAAGCATCTCAGATGACCAGTTACGATCCGCAGTTGAACAAGCTGTCCACAGACTTCACATTTTACATCTTCAGGAAGGGAACCATATTGAGCAGCATTCCCTGCATCGATAACGTCCTTGTTTCATGTATGCTTGGTACTTTCAAATAAAATGTGTTTAAAACGTGTTTTTGTGTCTTTTCAGCATACGTCCAGTGGTACAGCGCCACCTATCGGTGATTTCTGGAACTAAATTTTTTTTTCGTGAAATCCGTTTCCCCATTTTTTGAATAGTATGTCCACAAATTTTCAAGCCTTTACACTGAGTAGTTCGATATCCAGGGAGGTCAGAGTAGGGGTGTTTTATTTCTGGCCACCCGGTATATATATACACTGAAGTGACAAAAGTCATGCTATGACTGTTAATATCGTGTCGGTCCTCCTTTTGCCCGGCGAAGTGCAGCAACTCGACGTGTCATGGAGTCCACAAGTCGTTGGAAGTCCTCTGCAGGAATATTGAGCCATGCTGTCTGTATAGACGTCCATAATTGTGAAAGTGGGGATGGTGCAGGAGTTTGGGCACGAACGGACCTTTCGATGATGTCCCATAAATGCTCGATGGGATTCATATCGGGCGATCTAGGTGGCCAGATGATGCGCTGGAATTGTCCGGAATGTTCTTCAAACCAATCGCGAACAGTTCTGGCCCGGTGACATGGCGCATTGTCATCCATAAAAATCCCATCGTTGTGTGGGTACGTGAAGTCCATGAATTGCTGCAAGTGATCTGCAAGCAGCTGAACATAACCAGTTCCAGTCAATGATCGGTTCAGTTGCACCAGAGGACCGAGTCCATGCCATGTAAAAACAGCTCACACCTTTATGCAGCCGCCACCAGCTTGAACAGTGCCTTGCTGACAGTTTGGGTCCATGGCTTCGTGGGGTCTGCGCCACACTCGAACTCTACCATCAGCTCGTAACAACTGAAATCGTGACTCATCTGACCACGCCACGGTTTTCCACTGGTCTAGGGACCAGTCGATATGCTCACGAGCCCAGGAGAGTCGCTGCAGGCGATGTCGTGCTGTCAGTAAAGGCACTCGAGTCGGTCTTCTGCTGTCATAGCCCAAGGAAGACAAATTTCTCCGCACAGTTCTATCGGACACGTCCCTCGTACGTCCCACATTGATTCCTGCAGTTATTTGAAGAAGTGTTGCGTGTCTATTAACGTTGACCATTCTACGCAGACGTCGGCGGTCTCGGTCGTTAAGTGCAGGTGGTCGCCCACTGCGCTGTCCATGATGGGATGGGATACCTGAAATTTCATACTCTCGGCACACTCTTGATACTGTGGATCTCGGAATGTTGAATTCACTAATGATATCCGCGCGATAATGATGGAATGACCCATGCGTCTAGCTCCAACTAACATTCCACGTTCAAAGTCTGTTAATTCTCGTCGTGCCGCCATAAATCACGAAAAACCTGTTCACATGAAAAACTTGAACACAAATGAAAGCTCTGGAAAACAAACTGCGCATTTATACTTTTTCGCTGCGATACTACTGCCATCTGTATATTTGCATATTGCTATCCCATGACTTTTGTCACTTCAGTGTATATATATATATATATATGCCCAACACCCAAAACCAAAAAATTCGACGAATCACGATGTACAACAATTAGTTTCTTTCATTACCATTCTGAAAAAACTCCAGGCATTACAATTCCAAAAGAATACCCAAATCTAATATATAAAATATGAACATTTGTGTGCTCGCATTTTATATACAATCGGACCGTTCATCCTATTTCCATAAAACATTGCTAAATTATTGATTGATATTTTTTCGGCGACGCGCCGGGTGCCAGCTAGTGACTTAATAAACAGTAGATTTCTTATCTCCCGAGTTTGTTATAGTTTTTTTCGGAGAGAAAAATCGGAGGGAATTTTTCATGCGCGTTCAATACCTCTTACCCATTGGTGATATTATTATTACGTCATGCCGCTTCGAATGGGAGGTTCTCTTTTTAAATAAGAAACACTTTCACCTTAAAGATGTGCTTTCCGAACACCAGTTCCGGAGAATCGAACTGAGCAGGACTCGAAGCCACTCTGCGCGCGAGGAGAGGCGAAGACCTCCCTCTGATGAGCGCGTTGAGAGGTGAAGGCTGCGGTGGAGTGCGCGGAACTGCGTCGACCTCTTTTCCGGTCCCCCCCCTCCAAGTAAACAAAATGCTCACGTTCAATCATTCACTAAGAGCAAAGCACTCCCTGTATTACCCGATAGAGAAATCTGTGGTCAAAACTGGCATCCTCTATCAATTATTTATTTATTTGCTTTTATTTATTTATTTATTATTATTTTTTATTTTTTATTTTTCTTATATTTTTTTGTCTTTCCCTCTAAGTTTTTTTTTCTTTCTCTTTGCTTTTTTTTTCAATTTTTTTTTTTTTTGGCTTAGCCTTTAGCTCCTTTTATGCACGTGTACAAGATGCAAAAGTTATGTTTGAATAGCGAGTCTTTTGATCGCTATTTAAATTAGATTTTTTTAATTGTAATTGTAAGCTTTTCACCGGTGTAACGCCACTTTGGGCACACACCTAATCATCATCAGAATACATCCGCTATCAAGGGGCAAGGTTGTAAAAAACCATTTGGAGCCCTAAATTTTTAGCAGAAGTTAAAAAATAAACCATTTGCATATTTATTTAATGAGTGATTTTGTTTTTGCTATTCATTGCTCCAGGAAAATGACTATTTTTCCAATTTCTTTTTTGATGCTGAAAGGCCTTATCACACGGTAAAATATCGTCGGCACTTTCCGTCATCAGAAAATGACGTCTCTTCAAAGTTTCACGTGATGGGTTGCATTTCGCTTGCGGACACTATTTTCATCCCTATCGTCGGTATTTTCTAGCTGGTTAGAAAAAGTGGTCAGTGATGAAAAACTTGCTTGACCGGTTCTGAGGGTGGAAATGGAAAATAGCTGACGGAAAGTGCAGACGATATTTTACCATGTGATAAGGCCTTTACTGTCCTACCGCCACGAGAAAAACCCCGGACATGGTTGCCGTAAGCAGACGAGTCTAAGTAAGGAGGGAAGTAGGCATTAAAACAGACCACAGCATTTGGCTCACTAAGCGCGCTTCATTAGGCGAGAAATTCATCTCGCTTGTGCTAATGCAGGTATCCGGTTCTTAACCGGTTCTTTTGGAACCAAATGAAACACAAGCCTTTCCTTCACCCCCCAAATGTAATGGAATATCTCGCTTCCAGGTCGACTGACCCTCTTCTTTTAGGGTTACGAGGGTTTTTCTCTCGACGGATGATCAGTACTTTAGGAGGTGTTTGCTGAGCTTCGACTTCTGTGCTGTCTTAACAATGAGGGGAATTTCCTTATTCATGAATGAACTTCTCCCGCTTTTTTATAGACATCACTGCGATCTTTGCTTAATAAAGACGTCAGTCGATGCTCAGGCAGTCACATGGAAACAAACGTTGATTTTTTAGTAAGTGCAACATTTTTATTGTTCAAAGCACTGTTTTAATTCTTAATCACGGTGGGGGCCCAACTCAATGGCTGAGCCCGGGTGCATAGCAAACCCTCCTTCCCAGATGTCTGTGGTTCCACCGAAACTCGAGATAATATTTTATGCTGTTGAACACAAAATGAATGAGGGTGCTGAGATAGTCTACGTCAAGGGTGCGTAAACTATTTTCATTTGTGATCCCCTATTTTATGTAAAATTATGTCCACACTCCTGGATAAACAGAAAGATTTGTAAATTTTTACCAAAGTTGTAACATCATCAAGAACGAGAACATACTGTAACGTCACGATCTGATCCGATCAAATAAAGGGTAGCGTTTTAATCCAATTACTTTATTTACAGCTTTAATTTACAGAAAAATACTTTTTATCATCTAGGTTAAATGAAAAGTCCATGTGGATCACCACAAGAATAGTTCCTCGAGATATTTTGGAGAAACTCACGAGAACAGCTAACCAGTCGTATAAGTCTCGCGCTGGTACAGGGGTTAGCTCCAGGAATCCACCGAATTCCTCGGGTGGAATCTTCTCTCGAACGCTCGGCTTTTCACCGATCCCTCCTCTCGACCTCTTCACCCCAAAAAACTCCTCGTCTCCTCTCTCTTTTTTTCTCCAAAACCGTCGCCTTTTCTCTCTTCCTTGGACTCCGCATTTCATCCACATTGGAGCATTTGAGCTGCCAATTCTCCAATCGTCGTTCAGCAAAAACTTCACTGGTCTACAGTTGAACGCAGGAATGTTCGTGGAAGGTCCACAATGGGAAGCAAAGCAGGCTGCACATGTGTGTCGCAGACATGATGAGTGCAAGGGTGGTCCTTTATCTGGACTCCCTCTAAAGGGCCAGATGTCCGTTCTTAGAAAAAGGGTTCTCCACTTGTCCATCTGTAAGTAATTACATCGCCATAAAACGTCGCCATTGAGGAGACCAGTCTGGAATTTGCAATTATGGAGAGTGTGAAAAAAAGAACCCACCATGGTCAGGCCGGAAGAAGCTGAATCGTTACAATACAAAAATATATTTATTTTCTGTTATTTTTGTGTTTGTACATAGCGTTTATTTGTATATGCATTTTGTGTGTGTGTGTTGCTCACTTTTCTCTCTTTTTATTTCTGTCCTCGTTTCCAGTTTTTTTGGTAAACATTTTTCAGAGTCTTGTCATCACAAACAAACTGTAAGTCTGTTTCTATCAATCGGAACCAGTTTTCAGTTCCTGACTGATAGTTAGCTCAATAAGCCAAATCTATTTCCAAATATGAACTTGAAAAGGCTCATTTCCTTCGGCTTTGTTTTATCCAATACTAGCCGCCTTTGGCGACCAGCTGGTTTGCCTTGAGTAATGCGTTCTAAAATTTTCAATTAAGTCACATATTCATTAGCCCTGAAGTAATTCCGGGCATTGATTGACCTGAAATTAATATTTTCTTTAAGATGATGGACGGAAAGTTCTAAAAGAACACGTTTTCCTAATATTATTCTTTCATTTTATAAATCAGTCAGCTTTAACTATTGGTTATGCTTCCAAAGTATTAAAAATATTGTTTTCCGGTGATGTTGAGAAAATATTAAATATGTTTTTTTAAAGAAAGCGAAAAAGGGAAACATTTAGTGAATTAATGATATAAATATTGCAAACGATAATAGAAATATGCCATTAAGTCGGGATTTCAATGCATATCCTGTCTAAATTCAATCAGGTTTACCGTAAATAAAGAAGATTTGTTGAGTGAATTAATTAGATATTGCAAACGATTATAGAAACCTTTGCTTTGCATTTATTTTTTTAGAAAATATCCCATTTAATATTTCTTTTATTTTATCCAGTCAATTGCAAAAAGTTGCTTTTCTTTAGATTTAATTTGCGATGATAGTAGTTTTTTTATTTTATTTGAACTTCCGTCATTGTTTTCTTTTATTTTATCCAGTCACGGTGCTAAAAAAACCTGGTTAAAATATTTCTTCAAAAATTCGTTAAAAATAGAAGCTTCAGTTATATATTAAAACACTGATACCATTAAAAAGCTAATTTTTTAAAATCTTTAAATGGATGTAAAAATCATGTTTGTGCTATAATATTTTCGGAAGTTATGGCGGAAAAACGTCGACATTTCGCTTCAATTTTAATTAATTAAAATTCTGATTAAAAATTCGAAAAAAAGGTCTCCGAGGTGCACCTTCAAGGTGTACATGTATCAAATTTGGTCGCTGTAGGTCCAACGGTCTGGCCTGTAATGTGCCAACACATACCACATTGAGCTTTTATTATAAGTGTAGATTAAAATTTCTATCCCTATTTTAATCAGTAAATGTCAGAAGTCGAACAATGGTCTCAGGGATGGATAGAACAGCAGTGTCTTTCCATGCCCCCTCCCCCACTTCATGCTCATGACACTATTTCAATAACCAGAGGGTTACAGTTGCAGGGACAGGAAGCGGTGACGTGTTTCATCATCAAAGACGTTACAATGAAATTCTTTCTGATATTTGCTCTTAGATGGGTTTTTTTTAAAAGAGTGTCGTGACGTCATCTGTGGAAATAACGCATCAAACTTAAAAAACCATCTTGTAACATCATAAATCAACATTTTTTTTTTAAAAAAAAAAACAATACTTTACTTATGCGTATGAGTAAAATATATTTTTAATGAAAAATACTTGTTAAAAGCTTAAGGTCATAAACTTTTAAAAACGTCGTGAGAGGTCAAAGCGAGGTATGCAAAGAGTTCATAATTGCTTCTGTGTTCAAATTTGTTCTAGGAAATCGCAAGCCGTTAGTCATTCTCTTAGGGCCTTATCACACAGTGAAATTTCGCCAGCACTTTTCCGTTTCTACCCTCAAGAACCGGTCAAGCAAATTTCATCATCGACAGTTTTTTCTAACGAGCTGGAAAATGCCGTCGGAAATAGTGTCCGCAAACGAAATTCAACCAATCATGTGAAAGTTTGAAGTGACGTCACTTTCGTTGTCGTTTGCTGAAGGAAAGTGCCGAAGATATTTGGCCGTGTGATAAGACCTTTAGTCCAATATAGATCCAATAGTTTTAAGGTATAGTTTTAGTCCAATTGTTTTAAGGTATCCGACAACGTTAAAAACACTGATTATCGATCCCGTTGGTGATTTTTTTTAAATTCTTATTTCTTGTAGTTCACACTTTCCTCTTCCCAAAACAGTTTATCTGTTCTTGGAAAAGGAAAGCCTTACCTATCATCCAGGGTCACATGTTTTTCTATTAAAATTTGTCTTTAATTTCAATTATCTCGAAACTTCAATTTTCATAAAAACTCGCCTCCGTTAATAATATATCTCAAAAAATAATAGAGGTATTGACATAAACATTTCAGCGTGTGTTGACTTTTTACGTTTATAGGTGTTTTTAAAAAAATTAAGTTGCGAATTCAGGGAAAAAATGCATACATGCGCAGATTTTTACCCTTCACTTTTTTGCATCTCAAAATGTTTCTTAGATAGTGGTTCATTTCATTCATCATTGTCTTCTATAACTTGTGTACAAAGATAAATAGGCTTGCTACGTTACCATTTTCTGTAGAGTGTTAGCCGTTTTGATTAAATATCATTAAAATTTACATTTCCCTATTTTCCAAAATATATTACATTTGCAATTTCTTTTTTAATATTTATAGTCTTTTGTATTCACAATACATCTAAAAACCATCATTTTAAGGAGTTTAAAAAAAATCCAGTTTTTCCAAAACTTTCCTTCGAACGTAGTTGGAAACCCAAAAAAATAAACAGAATCGTTTGAAATAATCGGTTGAAATTCTGCTAAACCTAACCTCGTTCCTGTTGGGTGGGAAAGGAACACTGAAGCCTTTCTCATCTTTGGCGGGATTTGGCCTTGGCTCTTTAAATTCTCTCCGCGAAAATTATTTTTTAATGAGTTTTAAATGAACCACTCTATGGACCGGAATAAAAAGTAGTCTCCTGTTCTATTACAAACTGTAATCTATCTTTGTAATAAATTTCATCCCATTCCATCCAGGCATGACGGGGTAACAAACATCCATCCATTCAGTCAAATTTTCACATTTATAATACAGTAAAAGCTCCTTATTCGCCCTTCCCTCATTCGCGTTTTCACTATTCATGGATTCAAAAAATGCGACCCAATTCCTATATTCGAGGCTAAACATTTCTTTATTCGCCGTTTCTTTATTCAACCTGCCAGTATTTTGGCTTTCTAATAAGAAAGAGTGGGTTACAAGCGCTATTTTTTCTGATTGGATCCGGAATTGTTTTGTTTCTGAAGGTGAAACTGATTTTTAAAAAAAACAGAATTTAGACTTTAAAGCACTTCTAGTTTTTTATAATGCACCAGGTCATCCTCGCGAACTTGAAACTATACATCCAAATATGTGACATATTTACCTCCCAACACGACGGCTTTGCTTCAACCTATGGACCAAGGAATACAGGCCTTTAAGCTCTATTACATTAGACGAACCTTCAAAATCATATCGGATAATATGGAATGTAATCCTGATATGAATGTTATGGAATGCTGGAAGAAATTTGAATTAGCAAAATGCATCGTAAACATAAAAGAATCATTGGAAGAACTGAAGCCACACACATTGAAGTCATGCTGGAAAAAACTGTGGCCTGCTCTGACTGAGGGAAATGACGAAGAATCTGTGCACGTTGGAACTTTGACTGCAAACATAGCCGAAATCGCGAGTGGAATAAGACGAGATGGGTTCTGACAGATAGAATCAAGTGACGTTCAGGAATTGCTCGAATCGCAAGATGAAGATTTGACTGAGACCGACTGGGAGGAAGTGCTCAATTCCCAGCCCATTGTGGAATAGGCTTCAACAAGCACTGGAAACGTGACATTTCATTTGAAAAATCTGAGTGAATGGCAAATGAGCTTTGCGATTTCTTTATGAACGCCTATGGAACGAGGTCTTATCTTTAAAAGGAAAATTGCTAATGCGACTGCTGAGTATTAGTATGAATAGAAGGAGCATTTAAAAACTGCCGAGCAAGAGAAAATGACAAAATTCTTCAAACCATCGCCTAAGCCTTAAAATAATGAATCAAAATGTATCAATGACCATTCCGTATTCATGGTTTCTGTATTCGTGGCATATTTATGGAACATATACGCAGCGAATAAAGAGCTTTTTCTGTATTAATATAAATTCAGTTATAAACAGTAATGCGATAAGCACAAATTTAATAACGCGATCTCAAAACAAACAATTGAAAGATGACTGGAGTCGTTATTCGGTCTCCTGTTTGTTTACGGTGCGCAACGTAAATAAAAAATAAAAAGAATGTTTTTAATCGCTGGCCCTGGAAGAGTCCTTTTGGAATCTTGAATGAAAAAAAGAAGCATCCAACTATCCACCCTTCACCGGATCTGTCCGTCCGGGCAAAGGTTGCCTCAAATGACGAGTGCTGCGTCCACCACGGATGAGACGCATTTTCTGCAGTGATGATTTTCAGGGCCGGTGCAAAGTTCATCTTTTCTACGTTTCTGCGTGCGGAATGGAAAGATTTGAGATCGCAGTGCAATTCGATGAATATGAGCTCCTTGAAACGGATCACAGTGATCTCTCACTGATACGCGCATAAGTGAAAAGCCACAAAAGGGAGCTTAAAAATGAAACATCGATACAGTGTGTATATTTTTACCAATACTACTATTACATGTATGCTACTGAAAAATGTAAATAAAACCAGTTTCAAAATACAAACTCATATTACTTCAATTATTTATTTAGGGTATCCGACTACGTTAAAAACACTGATTATCGACCACATTAGTCACACTCTTCACAAAACAGCTCATCTTTTCTAAGAAAAGGAAGGCATGGTATGTCACCCAGAGTCACATATTTTTCAACAAATTTTCGTCTTTAACTTCAGTTTCCTCAAAACATTAATTTTCATAAATATTCTTCACCGGTAACATGCTATTCCCAAAACTAATAGAGGTATTTATATAAAGAATTCAGCGTGTGTTTTAAATGATATGGGCAATGAAAGAAACCAAAAACTGTACTGTGGGTGACATACTTTTTTTATTTATGGGTATTTTTCGAAAAAATGCTTTAAATTTAATGAAAAAAATACATATATATGTTTATTTCTACCCATCACTTCTTTGCATCTCAAATTTTCTTAGATTTGGGTTCCTTTCATTCATCATTCTGTTCTATAGCTTGTGTGCAAAGAAAAAGAGGATGGCTGCATTACCATTTTGTGTACAGTGTTGATCATTTTGATTCATTTTCATTAAAATTTACTACAAGTTTTCCTATTTCTCAAAATATATTATACTTTCAAATAATTTTTTGCACTTATATTGCTTATAATTGACAATACATCTAAAATATTAAATACTTTTTTTAAACAAATCCAAATTTCAAAAGTTTTCTTTCGAACGTAGTCGGATACTTTAAGAACACGATGAAAATTTTAGTGCTTACATGCTCAAAACGACAATTTAAAATCGAGGATTGTTTTTGTTTTCATAAATTTTCAAAAAGAGTCCTTTAAATTCATCAGAAAGTGAAAAAGTTCCTTCTCTTCCGGAATCGAACTGAAAATAATCACGCAGAGTTTCTAGCCCTTCTAATGCACAACATAACGAATGACCCAAAGGTTGAATCTTGCTTGTGCAATTCGCAGGAAAAAACGTTCGAGTTGTTCGAAGATCTTGTGGGTGAGAAGGACACTGAGCCATGGACGTTGCCTGTTGAATTTGTGAAGGAAATCCAAGGAAATGTGCGTTGTCATCCAAACCGTTTTGCTGCTAGTGTAATTGCAAAGGAGCTTCTTCATGTGCTTAAAACAGCGAGGTTTTCTTCATTTGCCAATCGCCAATGGCGGGAATTTTTTCAAACCCTCAGTGTTGCAACACAGTCAGTCTATCTATACTTTTTTTTCCAGCTTCGTATGGTTCACTCTTGAATATCAAGCTTTTGACTGGCATCATTCTATAAAAAAGTTTCATCATAATGGTAGGTGTTTTTAGCTTTATATTCGTTTATTAAAGTAGTTTCCATTTCTTTCCATTGTTCCTCTTTTCGTTATTATAAGGGTAAGGAAGAGCCACCGATCTCCGATAGGAGAACGCACGTCATATCCGAAGGGTTCAAAGCAAGAGAAGCAAAAATATTCTTTGAGCTTTTCTATTATTCTATTCTTCATTATCATTTCTTTACTATTATTCTATTCTTTTATTATTCTACCTATCATATTTCTCAAAATGATATTGTAATTAGATTTAAATATCTTTGAAACGTAAATGGTGTTTTAATTTTTGGAGAAATTAAATGAAATGAACAGTAAATAATTCAGTGAATTTAAAGAAAATGGTTATGCATTTTATGTTTCGATTATTTTTTTAGATAATTAAAAGTCAGTTTTAGTCAGAAAAACATAAAATTCATTTGAAAGTTCACGTGTGCATAAAAATATTTGTAAAAAATTAGCATTTAAGGTATCCGACTTCGTTAAAAACAATGGTTATAGACCAGACAGGCTAATTTTTAATTTCATTGTTATTGCTTGTCGTTCAGACTTTTCCCTTTCCAAAACAGTTTATTTTTTCTAAGAAAAGGTAGGTCTCACCTATCATCTAGGAGAATTTTAAGCAAAACATATTTTTCAGCTAAAATTTGTTTTTAAACTTTAATTTTCTTAAAAATTCTCCACCGTTCACATGATATCTGAAAAACTAATAGAGGTATTTACATAAATATTTCAGCGTGCGTTTTAAATGATACGGGCAATGAAATGAACCAAATGTTTTAATGAGGGAGAAATACTTTTTCATTTACAGGTGTTTTTAGAAAAATTTAAATTAATGGAAAAATGCATATATATACGTCTATTTTTACCCATCACTTCTTTGCATCGCCAAAATATTTCTTTAATTTTGATTCATTTTATTCATCTTTATATTCTATAACTTAGGTGTAAAGATAAAAAAGATTGCTGCATTACCATTCTGTGTAGAGAGTTAATTGGACCATTTCATTCCAATTTCATTAAAATTTACTACACAATTTATTTCTTAAAGTATATCATATTTTCAAATATTTTATTTTGCATTTATAGTGGTTATAATTGATAAGACTAAAAATCAGAAAGAGGTTTTAAAAAATCCAATTTTTCAAAAATTATTCTTTGAATGAGGTCGGATACCTTAACACGTTGAATATCACAGCAATTTTCAGAAATCTGGCCTAAAATGACACTAATTTTTATAATTATAATTATATTATAATCATTTTTAAATAAATTTTCTGTTTATGCAATCCAGCATTGCTCTTTTCCCAGAAGCCATCTATCGGATGTTGGCACTGATATACCACGAGTTCATTCGTAGTTGCACACAAATGGCTAGTGAACACAGCACGAGATGACTCGTAGTTGGCGTCCTAGAAAAGAACGCAATCGACGAGATATCTCGTGGTTTGCAATTAACGTGTTAATTGGAATTACAAAATCATTTGTAGTTTTATTCGAAACTAGCCGCCTTTGGCGACCAGCTGGTTCGCCATGAGTAAAGCGTTCACAAATTTTCAATTAAATCACATATTCATTAGCCTTGAAGTAATTCTGGGCATTGATTGACCTGAAATTAATATTTTCTTTAAGATGATGGACGGAGAGTTCTAAAAGTACACGTTTTCCTAATGATATTCTTTCATTTTATAAATCAGTCAGTTTTAATTATCGGTTATGCTTCCAAAATATCAAAAATGTTTTTTTCGGTGATGTTGCCAAAATATTAAATATGTTTTTTTTAAAGTGAGAAAGGGAAAAAAGTATTGAATCAATATATTGCAAACGATTACATAAATATGCCATTAAGTCGGGATTTCAATGCATATCCTGTCTAAATTCAATCAGGTTTACCATAAATAAAGAAGATTTATTGAGTTAATGATTTAGATATTGCAAACGATTGTAGAAACCTTTGCTTTGCTTTTATTTTTTTTAAAAAAATATAGCATTTTATATTTTTTTTTATTTTATCCAGTCACGTGCTGAAAGTTGCATTTCTTTAGATTTATTTTGCGATAATTACTTTTTATCCGAACTTCCGGCATTCTTTTATTTTATCCAGTCACGGTGCTAAAAAAAACATGGTTAAAATATTTCTGTAAAAATTCGTTAAAAATAGAAGCTTAAGTTATACATTAAAACACTGATACCATTAGAAAGCTAAATTTTTAATCTTTAAATTGATGTAAAAATCATGTTTATGCGATCATATTTTTGGAAGTTATAGCGGAAAAACGTCAAAATTTCGCTTAAATTTAAATTAATCCAAATTCTAATTAAAAATTCGAAAAAAGGGCTCCGAGGTGCACATTCCCGACCTCCAAGGTATACATGTACCAAGTTTGGTAGCTGTAGGTCCAACGGTCTGGCCTGTAGAGCGCCAACATACACGCATTGAACTTTATTGTAAGTATAGATAAAATTGAGTAATAAGGAAAAAAATAGTAGTAAAAATTAAAAACTCAATAGCCTTTGATACCATGAGTTTTTTAATTTTTTTAAATTGATGTTTTTAGAAATTTGATGTATTTATATTTTAATACAAATGCATAAAAAATGTCAAAACACTGACTGAATATTTCGCAAAAGTGTCAAATAAAGTGAAAGTGTCGAATAGAGTGAAGTAATCGAAGAATAGAGTAGAGTAGTCGAATAGATTAAAGTATTGAATAGAGTTCCCTTACTACGAAACAGAATTTTAACCATATGTTGCAATAACGATAATATATGCAAACAGTCGTCACTAATATGATTTCTATGAATTTTATGGGTCACCCAATTTTCAATCTCGAATTTTTAGTCTGAATCTAATAAAAACCTGCTTCTCTCGATTGAAGCGCATCCTGCTTCGAGGGTGCCATTTCGCATTTCAGACCCGAGCACGTGATTGTGCGCGTGATAATCCATTTGAAATATGTAATGAGATTTGAAAAAAAAAGACCGTCGCCAAATTCTCTTCATTCTGGCGATCCATTGCCAAATCCTGCAAACTGACAAGATACAAATGACGTCGCTGATCCTACCGCCATCTATGGAGCTCCAGAAGAGCTACTTTCTAATGTTTTTGTTAGAATGCGTTGTTTTTGGAAGAAACTTTCGGCGTCAACGCATGACGAAAGCAGGTTGAAAGTTGCCGCGCAGATGGATGAGTGATGCAATTCATCGGTGATGTTGAGATCAATTTGCGCGCAGTCGGTCAAGCGGCCGAGAAAAGAAGTCATTCCAGCTGAACATGTGCTCCGCAATGCCCCGTGAGTATTGCGTCATCTTTGAAGGGGAATTGAGAGAAGAAATAAAACTGCAATGGTTTGACTGATGATATACAGTAAAAGCTCCTTATTCGCGCTTCCTTCATTCGCGTTTTCACTATTCGCGGATTAAAAAAATGCGACCCAATTCCTATATTCGCGGCTAAAAATTTCTTTATTCGCGGATCTAATAAGTACATACATAATCATAAAAGGATTCCAATTGGTATCCAACCCAATATCCTTTGTAAATGTCGTCAAATGGACTCACAAAGAAAATAAAATAGATCTTATTACAACTTTGTCTGAAGTATGTTGTTCAATGCAAACATAGCCGAAATCGCGAATGGAATAGGACGAGATGGGTTCGAACAGATAGAATCGAGTGACATTCAGGAATGGCTTGAATCGCAAGATGAAAATCTGACTGGAACCACCTTGGAGGAAGTGTTCAATTCACAGCCAATGAAGAAGAGGCTTCCACAAGCACTGGAAACGTGACATTTTATTTGAAAAATCTAAGTGAAGGTTTAAGAATGGCAAATGAGCTTTGGAGTTTCTTTATGAACATTGATCCGTCTATGGAACGAAGTCTTATTTTTAAGAGATAAATTGCTTCTGCGACTGTTGCGTATCAGTCTGAATTGAAGAAGCTTTTAAAAACTGCCAAGCAAGAGAAAATGACAAAATTTTTCAAACCATTGCCTAAGCCTTAAGATTATTAATACAAAATGCTTAAAAACTTCAGTTAAATTGATTTTTTATGCATTTGTTTTTTTCTTATTTTGTCACCTAGGAACGTATCCCCTATAATCAGTATATCCGCTCCGTATTCACGGTTTCTGTATTCGCGGCATATTTATGGAACATATACCCTGCGAATAAGGAGCTTTTACTGTTTGTCCAAAAAAGAAAGAGTCACTTTCGACTTTATTCCTCATCCGGAAATTAAAATAAGAAGATACCATCCACTTATCATCTAAATAATATCTGGACACGGGAGATTTCGTACCTATTTCCAAAGATTTGGAAGAACGCAGGAAAATAAAAACATTTGTAGGGAAATGGGTACAGTTTACCACTATTTAATGGAATGTATGGAGATCTGAGAGTGATGGAAAAACCTGAAGATTGTGAGTAATAATTGAAGTATAGCACTGATGGTACCGGGTCATCTCAAAACCCTGAAGGATAGGATGTTAGAGATGGACAGTTTCATTCGAGAGTGCTGATGGGGAGGAAGACAGTCATTGACTACCCCGAAAGGAATGCTAGCTTGACGGATCGGTCCATGTAAGGTTGGACAATACTTGTTCAGCAGTCGACCACAACCAATCCTGTCGATACTGCAACGCTCAGTGGTGGCGGGGTGGTCATCTGTATGCAAGAAGTATTACGTCATTTCCGCGCAAGAGAGAATATTTTTCGGCAATGAATTTATCGGGGATGCGTCGTTCCCCGATCATTTTCCGGCAGACAAATGCCTTCGCTGGCCGGACACGCCTTTATCCGGCGTCTTGTGCGACGACAACATGCAGCGAAATGTTTCTAAACACTGCCTTTTCACTTTGACGTGAATTAAAACATAAAGCATGTACTGTAATCGGCAAAAAAACTCCATATTTTTGCAGTGACTGATTTCCGCACAGGAGGGGGGAAGCGGTCAAGTCTCGAGGTACAAAGGGGCCTCAAAATCTACTTGAATGTGCATCATAGATCTCAGCCGAAGGTAAATTCAAGTCTCCTCTTCTGTACGATTCACGGAATTTTCACATTTTCTTTAAAGAAAAAGTGTTCATTCACCAATAAAAGTGTTAATGAAAAAATAAAGTGTTAATTAAAATTCTTGCGGAATCAAAACGTTCCATCTGCAAATTATTATTTATGAGTTCAGAATAGTTTCTCGTTGTCTCTCTTTCCTATTCACATACTATAGCGTGTTTACCAGGGTTTGGATCTTGTTATTAAAATGGAACTGTTTCCTCGGAATCGTGAAGAATGAAAAGAACTCAATGACTGTTGCTTTAAATTGTAATAAAATACATGAATCATTTGTCTAGAAACCATAAAAAAGCATATGGAATGGTTCGATGAAAGGCATGATATCTGTAGAAGAAAAAAAGCTACAAATGCGTTAGGAACTGCCTCTCATTACATTACGATGTCACAAACCAGCTATTAAGATAAAATTGAAATAAGTTTACCTTGCTGTTTTTTTTATCAACCATAAAATTTACTGCGGAGAAAAAGTGATCATTCACGGATAAAAGTGTTTATGAAAAAATAGAGTGTTAAGTAAAATTCTAGCTTCAATCAAGACGCTGCGTCTGCAAATTCTTTTCTTAAACTTTATATAAGTTCAGAACACTTTCTCATCGCCTTCTCTTTTCGCATATTGTAGCATGTTAACCAAGATTTGGATTTAAAAAAATAGTGATATTAAAAGAACATAAAGAATGAAAATCGCTAAAATAGTCAATAGATGTTGATTTAAATTATATATACATATAATAAAATAAATATAATCAAGATTCTTTGATCTTGAAACAATAAAAAAGGGGCTCAGTAAATAAAAAGGGTCGATAAAAGGCATAATATCTGTACAAGTAAGAAATAAAAGTTACAAATGCATTAGGAACTGTCTTTCAATACATAACGTTATTTACAAAGTAAATATTAAGATATAGTCAAAACTGGAATAAGTTTATCGTATTACTTTTCTGCCAACAATAAAGTTTGTCTTGGTGGGTCCACAAACTATTACAGCACCTGTGGCCTCGTAGAACCAAAAACCGCCAAGGTATTTTGGACGAATCTTTATGTTTTCAATCATCCGGAGTTCGGAAAACAAATTTTTGGAAGGCAACTGTCAATTTAAATTTCGTATACGGTTTTACGCCAAAATTGTGGATTTCTATCAAATTTTAAGTAATAATCTATTCAAAGTGTCTGCGTGTCCAGCCGCTCTAACATAAGTGAACACAATAACCACAGAATGAAGAGAGCTAGATGATTTGGCACACAAATTGACCATTTATTCTGTAGAGAGTTATCAAATGTTGAGCCAAATCCAACAAGAAGTTGGACGTCTGTGTACCCGAAACTGGATAGAAATCCAGTTTCGGGTAGGGCCGAGGTGGCCTGGTGGTAAGGTCTCGGCTTCGGAACCGGAGGGTTTCAGGTTCGGGACTCGACTCCACCGAAGAACCGTCGTGTGAGGGGGTCTCTTGCACGTTCAATATGTCAGGCCAAACGTCCTCCCGCTGGTGTGGAGAGGGGGATTGCCAGTTCAGGTGTCGTCCTCGTCATCTGACCCTGGTTCACGATGACGAGGTCCGTCCCAAAATGGAATCGTGTTGCTTTAAAAGGGACGTTAATATAATTGAACTAAACTAAAACTAACCTGTTTCGGGTAGGATTTTAAATATATAAACGGAATACCAGCTTGTATGCTCGCCCGCATTATGAGAACACAATAAATAATAAATGCAATGTGACAAATGAAATTTGGCTGATGGCTTTCATCACACTTTTAGATTTGACTCAAATTTTGAGTTTATTTTCCCAAAGGGTACATTGCTTTTATTTTGGCGTATTCATATATCCGTGATATCTCGGGGTTGCATTAAGCTAGATAAATGAAATTTATTATGTGGTTATGATGCTGAAAACTGTCAGTAAAGGCCTTGCCACGCGGCAAAATATCGTCGGCACTTTTCGTCAGCAATTTTTTGTTTCTACCCTCAAGCAAGTTTTTCGTCATCGTCCATTTTTTAACCTGCTTGACAATGCCGGCGATAGTGACGGAAATAGTGTCTGCAAAAGAAATTCAAAAAATAATATGAAACTTTGATAATGACGTCACTTCCGTTGTCGTTTGCTGACAAAAAGTGCGGACGATATTTTGCCGTGTGAAAAGGCCTTAAGTAAAATGGGTTCAACGGCTTTCCTACTATGTAGTGTGATTTGGAAGAACGCGGGAAAATAAATGCCTTTGTGGAGAAATGGCACGAGTTATTACCACTGTTTAATGGAATGCACGGAGATCTCAGAGTTAAGGCAGGACCTGAAGATTGTCAATAATGATTTAAGTACAGTGTTGATGCTACTGGGTCATCTCAAAACACTGAAGGATGCGATGTTAAAGATGGACAGTTTCATTCCACTGTTTGAGAGAGTGCAGATGGGGAGGAAGACAGTCATTTACTACCCCGAAAGGGATGTTCATTTGTCCGATCGGACCATGTCAGGTTGGACCATACTTATTCAGCAGTCGACCCAAAAAAATCCTGTTAATACTGCTACGTTCAGTGGCGGGGGGTGGTCGGCTGTATGCAAGAAGAAGAAAGGGAAAGGGTGAATTGTGTGCAAAGAGACAGGTCTTAGGGAAGCCGTGTAAAGGCCTTATCACACGGTAAAATATCGTTGGCACTTTCCGTCAGCAAACGACAACGAAAGTGACGTCATTTTAAAGTTTTACATGATGGGTTGAATTTCGTTTGCGGACAATATTTACAACGGCATTTTCGAGCTGGTTACAAAAAGTGGTCGGTAATGAAAACTTGCTTCACCGATTCTGAAGGTAGAAATGGGAAATAGCTGCCGGAAAGTGCGGACGATTTCTCGCCGTGTGATAAGGCCTTAAGAAATGCGCAGTCGCTTCTTTTCGGTCCGATGCACCTCAATAGAAAATGCTTCAGAATACGACAGGGTGGAGGGAAGGAAGCTGTTGCTCATTTTTATTTTCAAGGACAAAGGTCAGAGAAAATAAATTCAAAAATATGCTGACTATAGAAATTTATTTTTGTTGTTGTTGTTTTTCACACCGACGCGTGAAAATGTCCGTCAGTCCTCGCACTCGCACTGGTCTCCGACGCAACTCCCCTGCTTCCCCAGCAGCATGCCGCACGTCAACCTACAGATGATGGGGTCGCACGCATCCACCTGTTCTGAAAGGGCTGCAAGAGAAAGAAAACTTTTTTCAGTTCAACCTACAACAGATTTTGAAATCTAATAATAACAGCAAGGTGCATTATATATTAAGGTGCATTATTTATTACATAAGATATTAAGGTATCCGACTACGTTCAAAGAAAATTTTTCGAAAAATTGGATTTTTTTTTTTAATTATGATTTTTAGATGTATTGTCATTTATAAACACTGTAAATATTAAAAAAATATATTTGAATATGTAATATATTTTGAGAAATGGGAAAATGTGTAGTCATTTTTAGTGAAATTGAACCAAAATGGTTAACACTCTACACAAAACGGTAAAGCAGCCATCCTATTTTTATTTGTACACAAGTTATAGAATATAATGATGAAGGAAACGAACCAAAAGCCAAGAAACATTTTGAGATGCAAAGCAGTGATGGGGGAAAATATGCGCATGTATGAATTTTTTTTATCCATTCACAACTTAATTTTCCGAAAAACACCTGTAAAGGAAAAAGTATTTCACCAACACTAAAACTTTTGGTTCCTTTCATTGCCCGTATTATTTCCAGCACACGCTGACATTTTTATGTGAATACCTCTATTAGTTTTTTGAGATATAATATTAACGGTGAAGAATTTTTCTGAAAATTAATATTTTGAAAAAATTGAAGTAAAAGACAAATTTTAGCCAAAAAAACATGTGACCATGGATGATAGGTCCAGTCTTCTCTTTCCTACAAAAGATAAACTTCTTTGGAAAGAAGAAAATCTAAACTACAAGAAGTAACAATATTGATAATAATAAATTCGCCAATGTGGTCGATAACCTGTGTTTTTAACGTAGTCGGATATCTTAAAGTGTTTTTAACGTAGTCGAATAAAGGAGATTTTAACGTAGTCCGATACCTTAAGGTGTTTTTAACGTAGTTGGACACCTAAAGGCGTTTCTTTCTGGTGGGCTCGTCTGGCAGCTTATCTACAATGGTGTAAGAAAGGAAGATAATTTTCATATTTGATCTACGATCTCCAGAACTACTGGACAGTTACAACAGTTATTATAGACACATATTATAGAACAGTTAACAACAGTTATTATAGAACAGTTATTATTGAAACAGCGGTTGAAGAATACCCAAAAGAAATTTGTTAATAGGGGATATAGTCCCTCTTACAGCCATACACGCCTTGCAAAGTGATGTCATACTGGAAATGCTGTTTATCAGCGCATGTGGCAATGGGTCCCATTCACCAACTCTGTTTTCAGTTCCTAGGTGGTCCTCGGAGGGGGGTTGTGAGTTGCAATTCCCATCCCCAGAGCTTCTCAGACATGCTCTGTAGGTTTGAGGTCTGGAGACCTGGCTGGCCAATCCATCCGGCGAATATCTTCATCAGAAGAGCTCTATGTGGTCTCGCGATATCGCCCATTAAGATGGAGATTGGTCCAGACATAATTGAAAAAGTATCAAAATTTTCATCAGACGTCCAATATTTGGAGATCAAAAAAAGTTTTCAGATGATCCATTTTGACTAGCAAATTATTTCATCATTTCCGCGATTGAAAAGAAAGATTAGAAAATGTTGCATTAACTGAAAATAGTTATAAAAGAAATTACACACACACACATATATATATACCTCTGGTTTCAATTGTATTTTAATATTTTCAAAACTCAATTATTGGCTAATAAATTAATCTTTGTTGAAGTTCGGTTACGTGAATGCTGTGACCCGCAATAATCAGTTTAAGAAAAATTGATTTCTGGTTACCTTAAGATTTTATAACAGATTTGGAATCAAATCAAAAATACGAGAAAAATTAGTACACTAATAAAAGTGGTTTTTTTTTACCTTCATGAATCTGTTCACTAGCTGGGCACGAATGCTCAGGTACGCAGGTTCCTTCCATACTTCGTGCGAATCCGTCTGCGCAGACACAAGCCCCCACGTAAACGTCCTGCGCGCAAGTGGCCGGCCTGTCCCTGTTGCCACAGCTCCTGTAGCAGTGGCCCTGGCACTCGCTGTACACTTCGTTCTCTTGGCATGACTCCACGCTGGACAAACCTGGCGCATCAGAAACATTCATTTGGGTTAAAGGCACCAACACGCTCTAAGATATTTTAGACTAGCAGATATACGCAGCATACTTGGGATGAGGACACCTTTATCCGTAAGAGGTATCCTCATTCGTAAGGGACATCTTCATCAGCGAGAGATACCTTCATTCGTAAGGGACACCCTCACTCGTAAGATCACCTTCATCCGTAAGAGACACCCTCATCCTTAAGATCATCCTCATCCGTAAAGGACACCCTCATTCGTAAGAGACGTCCTCACCCCTAAGAGAAACCTTCTTTCACAAAAGACACCCTCATCCGTAAGAGAAACCCTCATCAGCAAGGGACACCCTCATCCAGAGTAAAGTAAAAGCAAAAGTTTCTTTCTCATCGCGCAATGAATGGCCTCATCTGACTCTGCTTATGCAAGCATGCAGGCTCATCTGTGAGTCGTCTGTGTCAGCGGTTTCTGTCTACTACAGCACCCCAAATAGTTTTTTCCTCCATTCGGTGGGATGGGAAAGGCGTCATTTTCTACGAGCTCCTTCCTCAAGATGAAACAATACATTCTACGAAATGCTGTCATCAATGAAATCAATGATAAGCGGCCATAAAAAAATGCCCAGAATGAAGGAACTGACGGCCCGCTGTTTTTCACCATAACAACGCCAGACCACATATTACATGAGTCGCAAGAGAGAAGCTCTCCCAGTTTCCTTGAGATGATTTATGGAATCCTGCCTATTTCCCAGATCTAGCTCCCTGTGATTATCACTTCTTTCAGTAATTTAAAAAAATTCTCTTGGTGATGAGCGCTCTAAGTTCAGCTACGAAATGAAAGCGTTCCTCGAGAATCAATTCTTGTCCAAAAAAACAACAATTTTGGGAAGGAGATATACTGATACTTCTTGAGAAATGAAAGAGGATAATGGAGCAAAAAGGTCCTTTCATATTAGAAATGGGAAAGAAACTTATGCGACACCTTAATATTTTCGCATCTTTTTACAGATACAAACTCAGTTATTTAATTAATAATCGATACATTTCACTGAAACCTTCCTCATAATATTTGAGAGAAAATTATGATGAAAATAATTGCTCCAGTATCCAAATTATACTCGCGTTTTTATTTTAATTACATTCAGCCCTCTAAAGGCTCTAGAATATGTGCACAAGATGCAATCATATCTCTGGAATTCATTGGAAATTATTTTTGTTCATAAGAAATTAATCCTCCAAAGTATCTGAATTGTTACAAAAACCTCACAAATAACTCTCATATAACTTCTCATTGTTTGCTATCACCATTTGACCATAATCTATTCAGTTATTTGAATTTCTGTAGCATATAACATAACTGACTTTTCAATTTTAATTATTTAGATATTGAATTTCAGTTTAAATGCTTTTACGAAAACTGCAAAAGAAAAAACAAACCATATTCATTCTACAAAAATTTAAATACTTTGAAGAAAACGAGTGATGCCACCAAAATATTCCATTGCAAATTAATTATTGAGATCACTTGCAGCTGTCTTTCCTCTATCACTATTCTGGCGATTTTATTGGCTGGTGCTATTTGTGATGTCACTCTAATGCGGAGGTTGAATTCCGCCAAGGAACAAACCTCCGATCTTTCGATTTGCAGCCGCACAACATATCCCCATTACAAGTGATCACCAATGTTCAGTGGCTGTTATTGGCTTATTAAGATATCAGCTCAATACTCACCCCCCAGTGCAATTTTTCCTTGAAATTTTTTATCTCTGTAGCTTAAAGTTAAACAGCATTTTCTCAAAGTTATTGCTGGCAGGCATCGTGCATAAAGCGTATGGCTGGGCGGGGGGATTCTCCTTTCAAAACATTAAAACTTCAAAGTAAGAGAGAAAAGTCGAACATCGGTGATCACTTTTGCATAGGGGATATGTTTAGTTTTAGTTTTTAGTTTAGTTATATTAACGTCCCATTTTTAAAGCAACACGAGGGCTATTTTTGGACGGACCTCGTCCTTTTGAACCACAGTCAGATGACGACACCCGAACGGGTACCTCCCTCTCCACACTACGCCACACCAGCGGGAGGACGTTTGGCCTGACAGATTTAACGTGCAATAGCCCCTCTCACACGACGGTTCTTCGATGGAATCGAGCCTCCAACCTGAAACCCTCCGGTTCCGAAGCCGAGACCGTACCACCAGGTCATCGCGGCCCCAGGGGATATGTTACTCGACTGCAAATCGTAAGGTCGCGAGTTCGATCCTTGGCGGAATTCAACCTCCACATTGGCACCATTCCAGCCAATACCATCGTCAAGGACACATAAGCAAGTTCACATGCCCATGCATAAAATGGAGAAATCACAAAAGCTGAAAAGAGTCATTACTGTAGCGTCTTCTATGTTTTCTTTTTTATCAATCTCATTTTCAATTTCTATAAATTTTAATTTTTGTAAGATGACCAAGCCTAGCAACATATAAGATATTTTGATATAAAAAAAATCAGTTGTGTTCATCTCTTAAGCCATCGTGTTTAATTTTGTTTAATTAAAAAATTAGAAATTTATTACGGGAAAGCAAATTAAGATAGAATATCCACTTCAATTACTAGATTCTATTTCTACTAACGTGAATCAAATCAGGCTGATTAAAAAGTGATACCTGTCAACTCTTTGACACACGGTGGAAGTTCCTCTTCCCATCCTTTCACCTGAGAGCAGTGGAAAAGCCCCTGGTATACACCGCTGCACATGATGAAGCAGGCGATGTTTCCAGTTCCGTTATCTCGGCAGTAGGCTGTGCCGTTGGTGACGTTCAGGCTGCATTGAGACTTGACTGGAAAAGGAATAATGTAATTAAGGTATCCGACTACGTTAAAAACAACAATTAAAGTATCCGACTGCGTTAAAAAAACAGCCATTAAGGTATCCGACTGCGTTAAAAAAGAGCAATTAAGGTATCCGATTACATTACAAATTGGTGAATTGGCCACAATGGTGAATTTTTTTTAATTTCTTGTAGTTCAGGCTTTCGTCTTTCCTAAACAGTTTATCTTTTCTAGGAAAAGAAAGGTCTGAACTATAGTCCAGGGTCACATAAGTTTGAGCTAAAATTTTTCGTTAACTTCAGTTTTCTCAAAATTTTAACTATCATAAAAAATCTTTACCGTCAACATGATATCCTCAAAACTAATAGAGGTATTTACGCAAAAATTTCACCGTGTGTTTTAAATGATACGGGCGATGAAAGGAACCAAAAGTTTGACTGCTGTTGAAATACCTTTCCATTTATAGATGTTTTTGGAAAAATGAAGTTGAGAATTCATGGAAAAATGCATCTATAAGCATATTTTTACCCATCACTTATTTGCATCTCAAATATTCCTTAGGTTTTGTTCCATTTCATTCACCATTATATTCCGTAATATGTATATAAACAAAAATAGGATGGCTGCATGACCATTTTGTATAGAGTATGAACCGTTTTGATTAAATTTCATTAAAATGTACTACACATTTCTCAAAACATATTACATTTTCAAACAATTTTGTTGTATTTATAGTATTTTGTATTAAAATCTATACTTATAATAAAACTCAATGTGTGTTGGCGCTCTACAGGCCAGACCGTTGGACCTACAGCTACCAAATTTGGTACATGTATACCTTGGAGGTCGGGAATGTGCAGCTCGGAGCCCTTTTTTCGAATTTTTGATTCGAATTTGGATTAATTTAAATTTAAGCGAAATTTTGACGTTTTTCCGCTATAACTTCCAAAAATATGATCGCATAAACATGATTTTTACATCAATTTAAAGATTAAAAATTTAGCTTTCTAATGGTATCAGTGTTTTAATGTATAACTTAAGCTTCTATTTTTAACGAATTTTTACAGAAATATTTTAACCATGTTTTTTTTAGCACCGTGACTGGATAAAATAAAAGAATGCCGGAAGTTCGAATAAAAAATAATTATCGCAAAATAAATCTAAAGAAATGCAACTTTCAGCACGTGACTGGATAAAATAAAAGAAATATAAAATGCGATATTTTCTTTAAAAAATAAATGCAAAGCAAAGGTTTCTACAATCGTTTGCAATATCTAAATCATTAACTCAATAAATCTTCTTTATTTATGGTAAACCTGATTGAATTTAGACAGGATATGCATTGAAATCCCGACTTAATGGCATATTTATGTAATCGTTTGCAATATATTGATTCAATACTTTTTTCCCTTTCTCACTTTAAAAAAAAAAACATATTTAATATTTTGGCAACATCACCGAAAAAAACATTTTTGATATTTTGGAAGCATAACCAATAATTAAAACTGACTGATTTACAAAATGAAAGAATATCATTAGGAAAACGTGTACTTTTAGAACTCTCCGTCCATCATCTTAAAGAAAATATTAATTTCAGGTCAATCAATGTCCAGAATTACTTCAAGGCTAATGAATATGTGATTTAATTGAAAATTTTTGAACGCTTTACTCATGGCGAACCAGCTGGTCTCCAAAGGCGGCTAGTTAACTATAAATCTAAGAATTGATTTTTTAAATCCAATATTTCAAAAAATTTCCTTCGAGCGTAGTCGGATACCTTACATTTTCAACCGTTCAACCGTCGAATGTAAAAGAAGAATCATGAGACCTTGAAGCTGTGCGGCAACCGGCTAATACTGCGGTGAGGCCGGACAGACATCAGAGAACCCCGGGGAAAAACGGCTAGGGGTAAAGTGTGCCATGTCTGCAAATGCACAAGTTATAGGAGCGCGGCTCAACACTAATTCAGATATGAACAACTCTACTATCTCACTTCAGATGTATCCTATTGCAAAACATGATACTAATAGAACAAAAAGGAAATTAGTCCATTCTTTTAAACCCCTAAAGGAATGCTGGTTTGACTGTTT
>JAPMOQ010037306.1:109087-151297 GCA_026543055.1 Argiope trifasciata | reverse complement strand
ATGTTATAGATATTATGCATGAATTGACAGTAAGGGCCCTTATTCGTCAGATACGCGCATGACAAAAGGCCGATCGGAAAGATGAATGCAAATTTTGAAGATCATAGTTTTTAAGGGATCCGAACACGATCGGAGTACTTTTTGAGAAAAACAGGGCGTAGATATACTTTAACCACATTTCTGAATTTAGGACTATTCAAAATGTCATAGGATCTTAATATTTGAAATGCACATGAAAACTTTTTGAAAATTGGCATTGAATGGCATACATTTAAGCAAATTCTTGTAAAACAAAATTGCTACACCAAAAACTATTATTTTCATCCTAATAAAAACTATACCAAAATAAACTACATAGTTTTCTCTAGGGAATGAATTACAATCGTATAGTTTTAATCTTAATATATATAAATCTCGTGTCACAATGTTTGTCCTCAATGGACTCCTAAACCACTTAACCGATTATAATAAAATTCGCACACCATGTGCAGTTCGATCCAACTTGAGAGATAGGATAGTTTAAATCTCAAATTATAGTCGCAATTTTAATTTATTGCTAATCATTTGTCTGTTATTATTTGACAGTCACAATTATCTGTTAACTCCAAATGATTCTAACAGATGTCGATACCTTTCGACTGGGTTGAGTAAATAATCAATAGATGGCGCTGCTATGGTAAATCTACGAACGTGTCATATAAGCTACATTTTAACAGCATAATTACCACGTGTTGTTGACGCTATAAAATTTCTTAAATTTATTTTGTAGTGAACAAAATACCGTATAATTCAATTATTTCCACTTTTTAAATTTTTGGTGTTAGCATAGCCGGCCACGTGTTACTTAGACTGAAGTGTAAATTGAATTCATATTATAATGAAGATAATACAGTGAAATTAATCCTGTTTTTTACTTATTTGTGCTTCATTGATCAAAACTTTATAATTTAATTTGAATATATGTATGTAAGTATTATCACATAATTATAAAATTTAATTAAAATGTCAATGCAAAAATGATACACAATTTCCTACACTTTTTCAATAGTTGTACAAATATTTTTTTTATTGTTTTTATTTAACCTCTATTAAAAAATATTTAGCACTTATTATTTCAATGTGCTATGATAACAAGTTTTTCAGATTTTTTTTCTTATATTTAAACGATTAAATTAGTATTTCAATTCAATATCTACGTCCGTGATTTCTCAAGACTGACTGGCCTAAGAATGAAAATGTAGAATGCTTCAAACATTTCTATTCAAAATTTCATAAGTAGATCAAATTTGATAGCAGAAGACAGTAACCTAGGTTTATTTATTTGAAAGTTGAAGTATCAGAAATATTTCGAAGAATTAATTATTTATAACTAAAAGATGTATAAAACTTAGAATTAATAATTTTTTTAATTGTGTTTATAGACCAAAATAAAATATTATTCGGATCATTTAAATCCTTTTGAAAGTAAAACTAAAACCCTAATTTTATGAGGAATCTAAGTACTTATTGTTGAATAATTCTTGAAATAATACATAAATTATTGTAATTATTCAGTAGTACACGTAAGGATTCTCTTTTACTTATATTTTAGAAAAAATGCTTAGTTTTGGTAAAAAATATTTTTATATCATTTTGCAGTTTAATCATTTCTACTTTAATTTAAAGTTGAAATGTTGCGAGAGCTGACAGATAGTTAGAGACATGTAGTACATTACGGGCTTAAGGCCTTTATAACTAACTACATGAATGAGTTATTTGAAACTTGAAACCTTATTTAAAATTAAATTTAAACCTTAAAAATATTTATGAAGTAGCTGTTAAAAGACAAATGCACAAAGTATTTAATTGACAATGCCATTACATAAAATATTTAACTGTCCATTTTAAAGAGTATTAATAATGGCGAACCGGCTGGTCGCCAAAGGCGACTAGTATATAAATAAAATTTTTACAGCCAGTGAAAGACTTATCAGGAAAATTTTATAAAATTGTGACATAATTATTCAAACAATAGGCTGTAAATTTTAAAAAAATGTTCAATCGACCTAAATTATTTTAGTTTATTCCTTAGAAAATAGTATAAAGACAGAGTGTACCAAATTTCATAGTAATATGATCGTTATATTTTGAGTTATTTGATTTGAAGAGAGCAATAAATGAAAAATCGGTTTTGAGAAAAATGCATTTAAAGTATTCAGTAACTTGTTTTAAAAATAAATTATGAACATACATTCTTAAAATTCCCCCCATTTATAGGTTAAACTCTCTTCCCCCTTATCTTTAAATAATCTTCCCTTTTCTAATCATTTAAATTTTTTCTGGCAATTTCTTTATTTGACAGAGAATGCAACTTAAATTCATTTACTCTGTTTTTGTATGGCTCAGCAAATGTTCTAACTAAATTTTCTCTAAGATATACTTCAACAGCCTTAAGTTATATATATATATATATATATATATATATATATATATATATATATATAGTGTATTACAGGAAAAGGGTTTAAAAATAATTCTTAGTTTCTAGTTAAAAATTCTAGTTATTAAAAATTTTCTAGTTAAAAAATGTGTTGATAAATGGTGATACCGACAGTAATGTAAATAAAGAAACAATTGAAAAATGCGTCACAATACGTCCATGAAATTCAACGAATTACTTAACCCAATAGAGTAAAAGTAAGTTTAAAGGTTGCCATAGGATAGCCAACGGTCATGCAGGGGTTACTCTATTTGGCGATATATCGCCAAGAAAAATTAAAATTTGGCGCTGTACCTTAAATTTTACCTAGCCCGCCAAATGAAACCATTATTTTCAGATTCAATGAGTCAGTTGCAGTTGACAATAAGATTCAATGAAATTGAAATTTCAAATTAGAAGAATGTTTCTCATTTTTAAAAAATAAAATACAAATCCTTGTATGATTTTGGTGGCAATTGAAATTCCGTGAGGCGACGTCGGCCAACGAATCCTAGATTCTCAAAAAACTTATTTCAATGTAATTAAAAATGTTTTTGTGGTTGTGTGTATAAGTATTCGAAGAAAGAATATATCAAAATGCAAAAATTAATTTAACATTCAATTTACTAGAAATTAACCGGAGTTTTATTTTTTTATTGCAGCATTGAGTCTTACCAAAATTCCTCAAAACAAATGATGTTAAATATAAATATATATCTATGCATGTACTTAGTATTACCCGCGACTCTGTTCGCGTGGAAATTTTAATACGCAAAACTATCAAATAATGACAAAAAAAATAATAAAACCTCACCTAAAAACGATACATTTAAAAGTATATACAAAAAAACACGACACAAATACAATTTAATAACAAAAACACACAAATAACGTAAAATGAATTCATTTACATTGTATATCCAAAAATAAAACAGCAAGTCCATGTTTCTTTAAAATCAGGCCAAATCCATTTTATTTATGGATCGAGATGGAGATAGCTACAACAGTATTGCACACATCATTTTTAAATTTTTAATTTAAATGAAAAAGCAGTTGTCATCAATCACGCGTGAATTGTCAATGCCAGTTGGCGTCACGCACAAGTCCGACTTTCCTACGCCATTTGGGGTAAGGCAATGCAGATGAGATAATTTTTATTTCCTTCATTCTGTTTTCTATTCATTAAAAAGCACTTCAGAATGAATCCGAAAGATCGATTAGCTAACAACATTTGATTGTAAACACATCAAACACTAAAAAAAGAAACAGTATAGTTTGAAATAATCGGTCGAAATTCTTCTAAGAATAACCAGATTACTATTGGAGGGAAAAAAAACCGTAGCCTTACTCCTCTTTGGCCAGATTTGGCCTCAGTTTTTTGGTGCTTAAGTTAGTTTTTAATGAACCACTCAATGAGCCGGTATAAAAAGTAACTTCTATTCCTGACTCTAATCTATATCTGTGTTAAATTTAATTCCGTTCAGTCGTGATTGAGTAACAAGCGTTTCCTATTTATAATATTAGTACAAATATATCGCTTACGTGCGCTTGGTTTTTCTTCGGTAACTATTATCCCCAGTAGAGAGAGCAGCAAATGCCTAATGTTGTACAGCCACATGTTCAACTGTTGGGAGCAATACTCAGGTTCTTGTTACGACGCAAGCAAAGCTTCTTTATGCATGCTGTTGCTGAGTAATAGAGAGCGAAATCAGCTGGAAAAAATTGCTGATAAGATATCCATCTGCTGAGAAAGGTCTCCAGAAAGCTGAGAAAATGTCTGTATTTGCATTTTTTTGGCATTTTTACGGATACGCGGTAAAAATAATAAATGATGGTATATCACCTAGCTAAAACATACAAGGAATAACGAGCTGGTTGTCTTTTCAAACAGCTGATTTTTAACAGCAAACTTAACAAGATTTAACAACGTACATATTTTAGATAAAGACATGGGAGCAATGAATCCGAGTAAAAATACAATTTCAAATTATAGTCCGAGACAAGATATATTCGGTAAGTCCTTTCGAGAAGCTACCGCCATGAAAAACAAACCATATTAAACACACTCAACAGAACTTAATTTTTTTTTACATGCATATACATACTTACGATACCACGTGGGTTTCGCGGTTAGCTCCTCCCACATATCATGTGATTGATTTCGTTTGCTACTCACTATTTTATTGAAACATTATTGTTTCTCTCTCATAATTTTACTGATGTAACGGCCTTATTAAAAACTAGAAAATACGTATGCCTATTATTAATGATATACAAATTATACATTGGGCCCAAATTTGAATGCCTATCCTGTATAAATTAAATGAATGCCCGGATCAATTATGTTTACCTTAAATAAAGATGATTCAATGAATTAATGGTATAAATATGGTAAACGATCATAAAAACCTTTGGTTTGCATTTATTTTTTAGAAAATACAATATTTAATATTTATTTTAATCTATCTAGTCACAGGTTGAAAGTTACATTTTTTTTTTAAATTTAATTTGCGATAATAGTTTTTTTAGATTTGAATTTCTGTCAATATGATGTCAGCACGTTTATAAAAAGCTAATTTTTTCCCTCAGACGTGCTCTTGCAGATTAAATTTTATTGTTTTGAACGAAATAGATTGCAGAGAAATATGGTTAAAATATTTCTTTTAAAAATTTGCTAAAAATAGAAGCTTAAATTATATGTTAAGATACTGATAGTATTAAAAAGCTAATTTTTTTTTTATCTTTTAACTTGATGCAAAAATTATGTTTATGAAATAATATTTTCGAAAGTTATAGTGGAAAAACGCGAAAATTTCGCTTAATTTTTAATTAATTTAAATTCTTCAAAAAATTGCTCCTAGGTGCACATTTTCAACCTCCAAGGTATACACATACAAAATTTGGTAACTCTAGGTGGAACGGTCTGGCCTGTAGAAAGCCAACACATACACACACACACATTGAGCTTTATTATAAGTAGAGATAATTGTTTCTCTCATAATCTTACTGATAATCGGTATTTTTAGTTCAGATTTTTTGTGTGTACACGTTTTTGAGGCTAGATGTTGCAGTGAAAGTAATAAGTAATTGCTGCAAAAATGGAGCTTATGGTACAAATGCGATAAATAAACTTCTGAATGGAGCTGCTGTCATTTTGAACCAGCTGTGGCTTTTGGAAATGTATTCTAAGACCTCTAATAAGTTGGCTGCGATTATAAAAGCTGGGAGTTCTCTGTTTTGGGAATTTCAAAAAGATCGGAGGTTAGAAATTCATGTTTTTATCAGATACGCCGGAGAACAACTCAGGTTTGTGTTGTTTCTAGCTGCACTTGTCACTGACATGCCAGTGCCTAAAAGAGCGTCCCTTGTTTTAAAACGGCGCCAACAGGGACCGCCAAGAGTTCGACGTAACTACTTGCATGCTTCCCATTCGCTTGCAAAACCCCTTTTTAAAGGGAGGCACATTCATACTACTCAGATAGAAAACCGAGTAACAATCATGCACGCAGCGGGTCTCGAACATGGGAAGCCCAGATCAAGGGAAAGACACTCTACCTTTAAGAAAGGACGCCGGCTATTCAGGATTTTAATTATACAGTCACGACTGAATCGCACAAATTTCTTACTTCATAAATTAAAATTGTACAGCAATTTATTGGTTTATTGAATTCATATTTTAATCTGGTGATTGACGCCATGCGCAGAACTCAATCATTTCCTTAAGCAATGTGTTTTCAGACTACATTTCGATCGTCTTCACGAAAGATTACTCGCATTACGAATCTTAGTCTGCAACCCTAACACAGTGACGTGTGGCCTGATGGACAAAACGGCAGGACGAGATCCGACTGTTTTTGCAGGTTGCGAGTTCGAGCCTGGAAACCAACAAAAGAATTTACATTTCTTTTTTTATAAATACTTTTTTATTATTATATGTAACTATACAGTCACGACTGAATCTTTGAAATTTCATTCCTCATAAATTAAAATTGTACAGCATTATATATGTTTATGTAATTCATATTTTAATCTGCATATCGAGGGCAAGCGCAGAATTCAATCATTTCCTTAAGCATTGGGTTTTCAAACTACATTTCGATCGTCTTCACGAAAGATTCATCACATTACGAATCTTAGTCTGCAACAACGCAGAGACGTGTCCCCTGATGGACAAATCGTCTGGACGAGATCCGACTCTTTTTCCAGGTTTCGCTTTCGAGCCTGGAAACCAACAAAAGAATTTATAATTATCTTTTTATAAAAAATTTTATTATTATATGTCTTAATTATACAGTCATGATTTAATTGTCCAAATTTCATACTTCATAAATTAAAATTGTACAGCAATATATATGTTTATGTAATTCATATTTTAATCTGGAGATTGAGGGCATGTGCAGAATTCAATCGTTTCCTTAAACGTAACTTTGAGCATTGCTTAATCCTTTTCTATTAATTGGACATTTAGTCCATCAGAATTGTTGGTTAAAGGTGAGAATGGAAAGTTAGCCATTTGTTTGAATGAAAACTGAGTTCTAAGTCATTAAATTTTTTCTGAAAGCATTTCTTGTCTCCTACATTCTAAAATTCTGAGACCTTGCATTTTTTTTAAATACCTTATTTATGACTTTTTTTAAATGTTGCCATTCTGATCAGTTTTATCAAATGGAATTCCAAGATATTTAATGGATTCATTCCATGTAAGTGGAATTCATACAAACATTATATACTGGTAGTAAAATTGAGCATTTTTTCGAAAAATCAAATTATTGTACTTTTTTACAGCGCAAACGGAAATTTTATACTAAGGGCACTATGTATAAATGTTTTCCCATATATTTTGCAATTTAGTTTTAATGTAATTCTGTGTCTGATGAGAACAATAAGCAAAAATTTCGACATCAAAATATCATCATTCGAAATTTGTGTCTAATGTTTCAAAGAGAAAATTCTTCAAAATGGCAAAAAGAATCGAAGAGAGAACGCTTCCCTGCTAAAGACGTTTATGAATGAAATTTGAATCAGAAATGGTGTCTCGCCATCTAATCAGAAACGTTTTTTCTTGGAAAAAAACTGTACATTTAGAAATCTTGCCTGTGATGCCAAATTGGAGACATGTATGTAGCTTGCCCCTGGAAATCAGAGTGCTCCTGCCTAACTCTTGCAAAGTGTTTTAAAAATAAAATCAACAAGTAAAATATTGTTTATTTAATCTACAAAGATTGTTTTTTCAGTGATAATTTCACCTTTTTAAAATAAGGTTATTAGAAAAGAATGCAAAAGTTTGTCACATTTGACAATTTATCGCCAACTACAGCTACAACTTGATTTCCAAAATTATACATTCTCTGAATTCTTATGAATTTCCTGAATAAATTTGACACTAGCCAATTTAAACTGGTTTGAAACAATGACACTATTAGAGATGCATAATCCATAAATTTTTGAATAACAAATAATTTTGCTGTTGTTATTTTTAAATATTTGCTCCTAATATCTGTTATTTTAATCATATTATTGATGAAAAATTATTAATTAGAATTAAATAAAATTTATTAATTGTAATAATTACTTAATTTATTAATTTAAGTAACGAGTGATTGACTTAATTTATCTATTGCAGCTCTCTTTTTAAATTTGATTTTTTTAAAACTATTTATTTAATTTATTTTTCATTAAACTATTTACCAACCATTTTCTGAAAAAGTTGAATTTAAAATATACATCATTTCCTTTAAAATTCTTACTGCAATTCTATATTCTACCAATAGATGGCATCAGTGATGAACAGAATATGCAATCGGAAAGTCATGCCACAAGCAATTAAAATGATCTATATGGGATAGTGCATTGTCATATGCTAATATTGGAAAGTTAAGGTTGCTAATATTAAGTAGAGCGGTGACTTCGCACTTTCCAGTGAACGGTGACTTCATTGAGTGGGACTTCAATGGAAAGTGCATTCAAGGAAGTCACCGTTCACTGGAAAGTGCCAAGTCACATCTCTTATAAATTTCAGTGATGTGCAATTCAATGACTTACCAATTTATTCAATTACCAAGAGTAACCAGCCAATTCACTTTTTCTTTTATTCGCGTTAAGGGGGTAGGACCCTCAAGGACACTAGAGAAAAATGTTTCATGTTCTGGGATTTCCTTCTCACCCCCTAGAGGGTCGGGGATCAGTCGATACCCCTTTTTTTGTGTCAGAGATGTCGTCTCAGGCCGCTTAAGTTTCGATAGCCAGATGTCAATACGGGGAGTTGTACATTTGCTGTTTTACATTGTGGGAAATTCGCAACTCTTTTCATTTCTTTTCTACTCACAACATATTTGCCTATTGCCGGCTTTAACATTTTTCATTCATATGGTACATTAAATTGAAATCGACTGACTCCTTCGATGTCTTCTTAATACATTCACTTAAGAATGATCAATCGTGTATAAATTGGTGGTGTTAAGCTCACAGGACAAATAACAACTTCCGGACACGAGGGTACACTTTTGTCTAATGGTTACATTACCCAACGTTGTGAATTCCTACCTCGAGAATGTATTTTGGTGACCGTGGTTCTAAATTAACAAATCAGGCCCTCTACCGGTAGCAAAAATCGCAATAACGCTTGTTGCGACAAAAAAAGTTCGTCGTCTACCGTCGTTCGTCGTTCGGCGCTTGGCGCGATAAAAGCACTCGTCAAAAAAAAAGACTTTGTGCCATAACATTGTTCGTCTCACCTCCAACTCACTGAAGGGGAAGTAAAATGGTGTTAAGTTCATAAGCCAGATAACAACTTCCGGACACAAGTGTACACTTTTGTCTAACGATTATGTTACACGACTACGGTCCCAACGTTCAAACCCCAAGAATGCAAAAATTGTTAAACATTATGAATAACTTATTTTCCCATACATTTTTTAATTATGCTTGGTAAAAATATCAATACTGAGGAGACTTGAAATTCATTTTCCTTGAATTAGTAATGCAGTTTTTGATCATTCTATCTCATTTCTGCTGTTTTAGATAACGAAGTATGATCTGTGTTTATTATGAGGTTTCATGCTACATTAACCTGAGAGCGATTAATTTTATATTCATAAAGTAAAAAGAACGTTTCTTTCTTTTAAGCTGATTCTTTTTCAGGCAGTATGCAACAAAGAGGTTTTATATTCTTTTTGCTAAAATATATTTTGTAAAATAAAAATGTTACCTTGTAAATATTTCTCGTGCAAAATAATACTTTTATGGATGTGATTTCATAGAACTTTGTTAATGAAACCATTCATTTCTTCTATGAAATTAGAAAGAATTCTTAGCTGAATGGATTACACTAAACATAACTAATTTATATTCCTTTTATAGACTTTTTTTTTATTCTTTACACATTATTTTGTAAAAATATATATAATTTTAAAAATGTCAGTTTTAAATATAATTTTTAAGGATGAATAATGCAATATATTTATGCATTCCTTAATTCTTTTCATTTCAGTCGTAACTGACGAAGAAATAATGCTGTGCTAGGAGTTGATCGTTTTACTGTTTGTGTGAACAACTTAATCTAAACTATGATACATAGATGAATGCATAAAAAATATCAAATTAGAGTATAGGAAAAATTAGATAGCTGGGGATTTATAAGCTGATTATTTGAAACTAGTCTTGGCCTTAACATGTCTGAAGGGGATTTCCTTACTCATAAATTAACCTCCCACCTCTTTTAAGGCCTTATCACACGGCGAGATATCGTCTGCATTTTCCGTCATCTATTTTCCATTTCTACCCTCAGAACCGGTGAAGCAAGTTTTTCATCATCGACCACTTTTTCTAACCAGCTAGAAAAATGCCGACGATAGTGATGAAAATATGGTCCGCAAGCGAAATTCAACACATCATGCGAAACTTTGAAGTGAGGCCACGTTTAACATTATTATTGTTTATTATGTACATTTTTAGTATGTGTAACATTACTATTGTTCAGAAAACTATTTTCGTTCTTAATCATGGTGGGGGGCCTCCTCAGTCGTGGGGCCCAAATGTATAACACCCACCGCACTTCCCAGATACTCGGCTCTGTCGAGGGAAGAACGCACGCCTCAATTGAAGATTCTCTGGTCGTTGGAACCCGGCCAAGGAAAACAAGTGGTATTGACTGACCGCCGACCATCCAGTGTGGGAAGGTGATCCCAGAAACATAAAGCATTTTTCTCTAGTGTCTTTGAGAGTCTCATCCCTCTAACACTTATAAAGAGAAAGTTGTGAAGGACCGATTATTCTTGGAATTATCGAATAGCTGAATTGCATAACACTGAAATTATCGGAGTGGTGATTCCTCATTTTCCAGTGATTCACTAGAAAATGCGGAGTCTCCACTCTACTTAATGTTAGCGACCTTTACTTTCCATTATTCGTATTTACAATGCACTATCCCTTATAAATTATTTTTAACTACTCGTGGCCTGACTTTGCGATTGCATATACTGCTCACTGCGGACGCCATCTATCGGTTGAATATGGCACTAAAATAAACACCTTAAAGAAATGGCATGCAATTTTAATTCAACTTTTTCAGAAAATGGTAAGTAAAAAGTTTAATGAAGAATAAATTATATGAATAGTTTAGAAAAAAAAATTTAAAAAGTATGCTGAGATATATAAATTAATTCAATCACGTTACTCCCGGCGTCCTAACATAGGGGTGATGTGGGCGTCGCGGGTTCGGGTCCCAGTTCGGGCATAGTTGTTCTGCGTTCTATCTGTGAGATGTATGAATGTGACCCTTGTGAAAAGGGGCTGTGGAAGCGAATGTGTGTGTCACCTTCATTTGAGGTAGAAGTCAGACTTCTGCCCTCTGGGTGATCAGGGGACTTTACCCTCAGAAGCTACTGCACCTCCTTTCTGTGCAAACGCGGACACGATATCATCATCATCATCAATCACGTTACTTAAAAGAGTAAATTAAATATTAATTACGATTAATTATATTTAACATTGATTATAATTTTAATTAATAATGTGATTGAAATACCAGATATTTGGAACAAATAATTAAAATTAACAATAGCAAAATTCTTTGTTATTCAAAAAATCATGGATTATGCATCTCTAGGTTTAAACAGATTAATGATTTAAATAAAATTAAGACTTATATTGCAAAGAATAATAATGTTCTCACAGAACAACTGGAAATTTGCGATAGTAGATTTTATTTTTAATTTTTAAATTTCGCTCTTCAAAGGTAATTATATTTTTTTAAGTCTGTATTTGTTTTTTCGTCTCTGCCATTTTGTTAAAGAAAGAAATGAACTGAAGTCAAAAGATTCCAAAAATGTATTGTTTTTATTGCTTCTCAACGTTTGAAACAGCTTATTCTGAAAAATGTTAAAAATTATTGAAGACAGGATTTAAACTGAAAGTAGATTATTCACAATGGAAACCACTGGATCTACATCTTTGGTTTGTAGTTCCGATGTTGCAGCATTTGTTGATGCCTTGGAAACGATTAACTATAATGAATCCGAATGGTAATTTTAATTTTTTGCTATAAAATCTTCATAGAAAATTGTAAAATTCTCCATCCAGAAGAAATTCAAAGAATAATTGGAACAATATGATTAAATAATAGAATTTTAAATCTTTGTCAATCATTTAGTGTTTGTTTACAGACACCTTTCCTTGCTTTTCAGTGTTGTGGATACTAAAGATGTACATGATCCTTGCCGACCCCCCTCTTTTAACCTGTATGATAGTTAACACTCCTTTTTTCATTACCATTTTTGATTGAGCTGTACATTGTAGATTTTATATGCTAAATTCATAGAATTATTTCAGTTTTCATACAATATCTGTACTCTAAACAAACAAGCGAAAGAAAAGTCTGAACTTTTTCAAATGCTTATTGATGATTACAAAAATGTTCTTGAATTTTCCTCTAGCTTTCACGTACTCAAGTAGGACAATCAGACTAATATCAGTCCATAAATCAGTTACTGCTATTTCACCAAAAACACTGGTTACCTTATATTGAAACATGAGCAGAAGTATGGTACCAATAAAGAGGTTTAGTTTCGACAAATTAAGTATGTTGATCATCAATATATAAATATCTTGTATATATTTGGGATCATCTATGTTTCTCTTTCTTTGTGAAAATAAGAAAATATGGTGGATTTTAAAAAATAAAATCTGTATTCAAATCGGCACTATACAACTAACTTTCAATGAAGCTGTGCTTAAAATTGTCTGATGTATGATTAAAATATCTGGTAACTAACATATTGAATAAATTGTACTATCGGGAATTATTTAAAAGGCAGTCAAATTATATGTTTGAGAAAACTGCAATTAATTCTTACCATCCTAATAAAGATGCAGAGTTTTGTACTAATTTCAAAATTGATATTGTTGCACTGAGCATTCTTTGATGACCTCCATAAAGAAGAGAAAAAGTATATATTATTATTACATTAATGTTTAATTGCAGCTACTCTTGAAATAGCAGGAGAATATGTATTCTTTTTAGTTGTGTTGCATTTTAGTAGTGGCAAGAGTACGACTGTGTCACTCATTTTGCTTGCACAACCACTTTTTACTAGTGGTCACATTTACACATCTCACAGATAGAACAGAGGAAGAACAATTATGTCTGAATTGGGATTTGAACCCAGGACTCCCAAATCACGGGGAAGATATGCTACCCCTATGTCAGGATGCCTGCTCTTTTTAATTCTAATGTGCTTGGTCATGTCTAGACATTAAAATTACTTAATTGTTTGGGAAAAGATATGAAAAGAATAAAAAATGAAACTGAATAATAATAGAAAGAAATCCTTGTCATACTACAGATAGTTTAATATTTTGCTTAGACATATGGCTAAATTGTGGCAATTTCGCCAGCCATTAATGTAGATATTAAATGTTAGAGATCTTATTTGTATAAAATGTGCTTCCAAAATTGGTGAGATAAATGTAAATTTATATCATGTTCTTTGATATTACCTTTTTATTATTTACTTTTATTGTTATTTTAAAATGGTACTTTTTAGAATATATATTCAGTTTTAACTCTTTTTTTAATTAAAAGTTGAGTGTATTAATCAGTTTCTACAATTAATTCACACTCCCCCTATATATATATATATATATATACATCTTGTTCAATTTTTCAGTCGTTAGCAAAATAATTTTTATTCATCCACTAAGTTCAAATACATTTTTTAAAACTTGTAGTGGATGACACTTGATGTTAACAGTTTTTTTAAATATTAACTCTTTAATTAATTTTTAATGCTTTAAATAAAGTTTGTAATGAAAATTGAAATCAACAGGCAGTAGCTCAATTGGTAAAATGCAAGAATTTCAATATTTTTCAGGTGAAGGTGAGGAGGACAAGTTGAATTCTTGTGAAAAACAAGATTTTTTATATGTAATATTTTTTTTTTGATAATTATTTAATTAAAAGGAACTAAAATAAAAATTTTCTTTTTTAACCTAAGTAGGAATTGAATTTTTTAAAAAAGATTACTTGTTAAAAATCCCAATTCCATTGGCATATTCTAAATTACACATTTATATTAATATTTTTCAGTATTAAATAAGGAAAATTTATGCAAACTGGAAGTGGAGCCATTTTAGTGCTACTATAAATCTGATTTTCTGTCACATTCTCGTTATTAAATATATGATTTGAACTTTTGTCTTTTGAATTTATTTCCTACATTATTTATATAAATAGGTGGCATTCACATTTCAAATTTCTTGAATGATACAAAAAAAGAAAGAAAAAAAGCTATGCCATTTTTCAAAATTTTGATATAATATAATTTTTTTTAATATTTCTGATGCTAAAAAACAATAACTCTTCTGTTTATAATATCTTTTGTATTAAAAGCATATTGAAATATTTACTTTGTTGCAAATCTAATAAATAAATAAAATAAGTATGTTTGCTATAAAAGTCCAGACTAGTTTGATTTCTTTAAAAAGAAATCTGATATACAATACAATTTTTTAATTCTCAAATAATTTTTTTTCTCAACATGTGAAGTATGAAGAAGGTTTTAGTAACATTTAATTAAATGTTTGATTTTTCTAGTAATTATATCTTTTTTCCATGCATAAAAATGACTATTTTTACCATTCTTATTATGAAAAATACTACTGGCATTAAAAAAAATATATTTGTTTTCTTCCAAGTTTCTACTCGCAATATTTAATTAAAATATGCATAATGTTTAAAAAATTTATGAAAAAAATTAGTTTTTGATGGTTTTTAAAAATTAATTGGCATAGTTCAATTTTTTGAGTAGCTACAAGATTACACATTTCTTTAGTGTTGCTAATATTTGAATTTTAATACAAAATAAAGGTCACTGTCCATCAATATAATATAGTCTTTTATGAAATATGAATGCTTTTCCTTCCGCCATGTAGTCATCAACATCTGGCTGTGGGATCAGTTCATTTAACATTTGTTATGAAATATTTTTACTTAATTAATAAGTTTTTTTAATTTTATGCATATATACAGAAAGTCATGGAAATTTTCTTAAAAGTAATGATGGATGCAATCAGTCATTAACTGCGTGTATGGGAGTCACGAGTCATATGTTGGTACTAAAGATTAATAAAGAGTCAGACAGTGAAGGCTTTACAAAATAGCTATATTTTAATAAGTAAAATTGAAATCATATTTCAGCTATCATTTTGCGAATATATAGCTATGTAAGATATAAAAAATTTATTTTGAAAAAGTTATTACCAGTTATGAAAATTGATCTTAAAGAAAGTGTCATCTAAATGCACACAAAGCATTACTATAATAGTCTAATGGTGCATAATTGGCTAAAAAGAAGGGGGAATGAAAAACATTTTTCTCAAAAAAACTCTCAAAAGGTTTTTAAATTACTAAAATTTTGACTTTGTTTAGTTAATAGAAAAATGCTACATTAAAAATGATTTGCATATATAGAGATATATATATTCTATTCTGTTTGATTTAATTGGGACAAATGGGAAGAAAAAATATTTTTTTTCATAAAACTTTAGCTTTTAATATACCTTAAGCAGACTGATAAATCTCTATATTAGTACGAAGTATATCCTCTTTGAGCAGAAATGACTTCTTCAACATGTCACTCCACTAGTATAGCACACATGTTCTTTACTTCATCATCATAGCACACTTGTATAACACTTTTTATCATTTTTTTTGTTGCCATGCTGTTCATCTTAGCTAAATGATTTTTGAGAGTATAGCATTTGTTATTAATGGGATTCAAGTCTGGAGAATAACCAGATCGATCATTCGTTTGTATTTTATTTTCCCTCTTTTAAGTCTAGACCAATTCCAAAGTGTGACAAAAAGCTAATTCATGTTGAAATGTTCCATCAAATATTTCCATGAATGGAATCATCTAATAATAATATTTCTAAGTATTTGATAGAATTAATGATTTCTTTAAGAGGAATTAAACTTACAATACCTTTTATTGTGAAACCCCTCCAAAACATCTGTTTTGATGGTTGTTTTTCTGTTTAGATATGATCTGTTCTCATAGATACCTATATTTCCCTTACCTAAATGGATATGCATTAAGAAATTCCTATCAAAATCTCGGAGTATGTGATTAATGAGGATAAATAACTTGCGTTATTGTGTATTGATGTGCCTCGTCACCGCTGCTTATGCCTTAGTTATACCACCTCAGATGTAATAAAACTAAGTTAAAATTCAAAAGTATCATTTCTGTCTTCAGTCATGGAACTGCTCAAAAATATGTGTATGAATATATATATATATATAAATTATGGCTTATTTTGTTAATTAATTTAGATTCATTTGTATTTTAGTTGTAGCTGCATTTGCACTCATCAAATACAATGATTGATTTAAAAACTGAAAATGTTTTTAATTCTTAAACTTGTTTGAATCTGTAATGATTTTTAGTTTCGATTCCAGTTTTGGTTTCGTTTCCGTGGTTTGTGCCATTTTTGTTATGTTTACATAATTTTATTGATTATATTAATTTGGATTTTTTTCATTCATTGGTTCTATTTCGTTTTGGGAATTTTTAGCGTTTCATACCGAATTGAGTTTTAATTTCGATTTCGACCTAGTTGGTTTTGTTTAAATTTTTGTTGACCAGGAAATAGGTTTTAATTGTTTTCATAATTTTATGATTGTGTATATATATATATATTCTAATTTGTATGTTTTGTAGCATTATTTATTGTATATTGGTGCTTATACATGTTGTTATAATATGTAAAATGTTGTTAATATAACCAATGCTTTATAATCTCATACAATAATTGAGCTGAATTATATAAAAAGTATTGGTACTTTTCCATTATAACGCCGCAAATCTCGCCAAGCAGACTTTTTGGCAATAAAATGGCTGCGATTTTCTTTAAAAAGATAGCGGTAAAAGATTACTGACGGTGATATTCCGTCTGACGGCATTATTGGTGACTTTTTGCCCTCTCCAGTATAATGGAAAAGTACCAAAGTATTTTTAGCATTTTATATATTAAGGACTCTTCAATATTTGTGTGCATTTTAATATCAGATTTCAACCAATTTTCTAGAATTTATGCCTTGAAATTTTGTTTTTAAAAAAATTTATTGCTCTTATTTTGAATTTTGATGATATGTAGTCTGATTTCTAAATATTTTTCTTTAGCTATGACACTGGTGAAAATGTTGTTATTTGCGTGTCTGAACCTGACATGAACATAACAAAAGAAAATGAACTCTCCGTCACTGATATTGAAGATGCATGTGCAGAAACTGGTAACAATTATTTCAATCCTGACACGAGGAAACTGAAAGCTGTCATGCAGCAGCTTGTTTTGCAGAAGAAAGCAGTTATCATTAAGAAATCTCTCACTAACACCAAAGGCACGAAACAGTTTAAGAGTGATGTTTGGAACTGGTTTGGAGACGTGAGACTCTTTATATCTGAAAGTGATGCCGAGCGATTGAAGATACCGTATTACATGCGTATCTGTGGGGAAGAACAGGCCATGATTTGCAAAGTCTTTGTAGGTTGCTTTCGTTGTTCAGCATTGTTCATGTATGATGCTCAAAAGCATTCAACGTCAACCCTTCGCTATCATGTCAGAGCTTGTAATAGACCCAAAGAATGGTAAGTATTTTTATATGCTTTCTGTTTAACTCTTTTTCCATGCTTATAAAATTGGAATTTTGTAATAAGTTTTTCAATCACTTCTTAATATGTTAAGAGTTAAACAATTTTTAGTTGTGAATTACCTTTTTTTATTATTTTCAGATTTTTATTATTAGTTAACCAATTAATTATATTAAACAGCAATTCTGGAGAAGTTGTCCATTTGTTACTAAATTTGTATTTGGAATAAAGAATTATAAATGGGAGATTTTTAAAAAATTATATCACAAAGCACTATTAAATATGTTTTTCTAAAAGCTGCTTCTATGTAGCTTATTCATGGAAAATATATTATTCATTATTTGTAGAAATCAATATTTCTTTAAAATTAATTCAGATATTTTATTTATATCTTATTTTTAGTGAAAAAAATGTCTCAGATTTCATTTTTATGCATTTAGTGTAAAGCATCTTAATTTGTTTCTCATTGAAACTATTAAATGGACTTCTTATTTCAACTTTTAAAACTCTAGTAGTGAAATTCATCTCTTTTTAAATCTCTCAAACTAAGCATTGTTGCTTTTTTAATTCATTTTCTCTTAACATTTTTCTGGATTATGAATAAGTATGACCAGCAGTCATTTTTACTGCTTATCCCGATTTCGAGGCAAAACGTGTTTTTTCCTAATATTATGTAAATTAAAAGCTCTTAAGTACACAGGTTGATTGTTTAATAAGTAAATATTTACAAACAAAGGATAATTAAACATACAAAAATGTAATCAAAAATTATTATATTTGTATTTAAATATTCAGTATATGCAAACAAAAAATAAATAAATGAAAAAAGCTTAAATAATCAAATAAATTTCTGGTGGTCTTTAAATTTGTCAAGTTTATAAATTGTTTCACAACACTTTTCACTATGAAATAAATCTATTAAAGACTTTATGAATGCATTACTTGCTCATTCGGTTTGGCAGTGTATGTCGAGAGCTGATTTCGTCATTTTAACTGTACAAATTTCCTCCCTTAGCTCCTACTATGTAATTCCTCTGGAAACTACAAAGTATTTTTACTTTGACATAAAATCATCTGCATCCTGAAGATTGCATATAAGTCTATTTACCATAGTTTCTGATGTTTGGGATACACTTTGGGAAAACTGTTTAATGCATTATAAATCAGGGTGCAAAAATAACATTGAATACTTGATTGTTTTTCATTAAGACTAAATGCTGATTTATTCATTATGTGTGCCTAAAAGGCTTGATATTTTATGAAGAGATCGTTATGCCTTTATTTTGAATGTGGCTGAGAAACTTCGAACAATATACATTTCGTCAAAATTCTCCAAATCTTCTACTTCTAACAGTGCGAAATTTGATGCATGTGGTATCCTCACCTATTAATTTAAACAAAGTTAAATAGATACATGCATAAATAATGCTTCGAATATTTGTGAAAACTTTTTAAAAATATGTTTATATAATTTGCTTAGCTAGAAAATTTTTTTTTAAATCAGCATTTTGTTTATTTTGTTAAATTGAATAATTCAGTTAATCAAATAACACAAGTAACTCATTTATATAATGTTTAAAACATTTATTTCATAGTGAAAACTGTTTACTTCATACTCTGGTAATTTATAAAATGGTGCTAAGTTTAAAGATAATTGATTTTTTATTATTCTATTTTTGTCATCTTCTATTTAGATATGAGTCAATTTATGTAACAAGAAAATTTTTTGACTATTTTTATTTCATACATTTAAATATCCTTTATTTGCCTATGCTTTCTTATTAAACAAGATTTTAAATTTTATTTTATATATCATTTGAAAAAGTTTACCATTTCTAATAGGAACAAAGAATCAAAATGACCATTAATCATAATTATACGTACATGTGAATTGTTGTAATGCCAGTAATGAACAGAGTCCTTCTTCCTTAATCTTCTAACAATGGAACAAAATTAGTGAGATATTTATTCCATAAAATAATGAAAAAGGTTTTAATTTTAGATTTAACAAAATATGATCTATTGGAAATTTCTGCAAAAAATATTTCAAAAATTGCAGAAAATCATTTCAATCACTATTGAATTGATATTCATTAAAAAGATAACTTTTTTAGACATTATAAAAACTATTTTTGTGTAATAATAATTCAAAAATTATAATGAAAAAATCTATTTGAAAATTCAGTTGAATTTATTTATTAGTTAAATTTATTTTGCCGGATTGTTTGATTGTAAATTAACTACTAAACTAAAAAATCTTTTAGATTATTAAATCATCAAATTTTACATGGTATAAAAATATCTATAACTGCATTAAATTACGTGTTTGATTTGAAATCAGATAATTATATAATTCCAAAGTTCCTGTAGTTTTTTTTTTTTTTTTTTTGCTTCAGCTTTTCTGCTAGTTTATTATGAGTTTTTAGAGTTATCCATTGCATTTAAAAATAAATGAACTTTTACTGTCTAACTTAGCTAATTAAATTTTATTGTAAATAACATTCCTATATTTATTATAATGTTTTTATTTACCTGTAACTCACTTTTTTTTCTTTTGCAGTATTTTTGTATCTGAAGACAGATTGGATGATGAATCTTCTGAAGTTCCTGAAAGCGACAGACAGCAAGGTCCCTCTACTGGATCGGCACCAAAAGCCAAAAGATTCAGAACGGATCCTCGCAAACAGAAAGAAGTCATCGAGCAACTTTTCCAAAAGCAGAAGGCGGTCGTCACGCGCAAGTCATTTATGAACATGAAGGGCAACAGACGATTCAAAAGTGACGTCTGGAACTGGTTTGGTGACATAAAATTGCTTATCAGTCGAAGCGAAGCAAAACAACTTAAAATCCCTTACTACATAAGAAGATGTGGGGATGAACAGTTAGTACTGTCCAAAGTGTTTGTGGGATGTTTCAAATGCATGGCTTTATTTATTCATGATTCTCAAAAATCTACATCGACTCTTCGATATCATATCCGTACGTGCTCACGTCCGAAAGAAAGAAAAAAACGAACCACTCCCAATATTATATTTTTTCCCAATAAAGCGAGTCCTAAAGAACCAGAAGCATTCAATGATGCTGATGCCATTCCAGCCTATGAAAAATTGCTAAATTTTGCTTTAAGTTCTGAAAGTTCCCTGGAAGCTATTAAAGACCCAGAATTTCATAAAATTCTACAGATGTGCATTACGGTTGGTGCTATTTATGGAGATGTAAATGTTGACAGCCTTTTATGCGCAACACCTACTTTAACAAGCTTCATTTTAAATGATTTATATGTTACCACAGTGAATGCCTTTTACACTGAATTTCAACATTCCTACGGAGCTACATACAAATTAAATATCTGGATTGACGAACAGATGAAATCTCCTTTTATTAGTGTTTACTGCAATTATACTAATACTAATGGCCAGTTGAAGTCTGTAATTATTCATACTGATGATTTTGATTACGAATCCAAAACTGCAGACAATGTGAGAGAGTGGTTTGCCCATTTCTTGGCTGATCAACCAGTCATACCGTTTAAACGTCTCATCGCTATCGACCACGAATCGAATCTCGTTACTACGTTTAAGGATGAGCCTTGTATCAAATGTTCCGTTCAGCCCTTGACAAACATTTTGCAATCAGTGGCAAGCAAAGGTGCTACCAATACCAACAGTGAATTGCCGGATTTTACAAATTTGCTCAGCAATTGTGTGGATCTCGTTGATTATTTTGAACGGATTTCTGATCAGTTCCAACTTCCGGAAGAGCTTACGAAATGTACCGACGATAAATGGACTTCTATCTTGGCTTTATTTCGCTCAATAGATAATCAGTATGAAAACATACTGAATGCTCTTAATGCTACTAATGCTACACATTTGCTGTCTGTGGAAAAATTGACCATTAGTTCCATGGTAGAATTTTTCAAATTGTTTGAAGACGCCATTATTCAACTGTCAAGTTCCAAGGAACCCACCTTGAACCTCGTGATTCCTTGGGTCGCCAAACTTCAGAAGCATTGTGCTGTTGATGCAGATGATACTGCAGCCTTGAAACAGTTTAAAACTAGTATTGGAATTGAAGTCAATGACCGCCTTATCAAAAGTATTAATGTCTATCACCGTATGGCTACATTCTTAGATCCCAGATTCAAGAAGATGGTGTTTGGGTCTCCTACTGAGCATCGCGATGCTTGTAACAAAGTAAAATGCCTTGTTAAAGAATGCATGGAATCTCCCAACATGGAAGATTTAGTCGACAGTCGAAAAAATCATGGAGAAACCAGCGATCGGTTCTCCGATTTGTACTCTATGAATAGTTTTGACACTAGTAAATGTGAAAAGGCTGCAATGGAAGAAGTTGACAAGTACTTGGCTGAGCCATTTCATCTTGTCAATCATGATCTCTCTCAATATAATAGCTATCCAGTTTTGAAATACTGGAAGGATCATTCAGAAATGTACCCAAATTTGTGTCGAATAGCATATTGGCTTCTTGCTTGTCCTGCTAGCTCCATTCAAGAAAATGAAACTTTCTGGAGTAATAACTGGCTAGTCAATTGCCCAAGATTCCCTATACCACCTGATAATGTCAATAAAGTATTATTCGTAAAGACATTTCAAGGCTTGTAAAAGGAGTGGGAATACTTTGAAGAAGAAAATACTCTTAGGCATACTCATGTACAGAATATCAAATTTGATTGCATCTAGTATGATATATAAAAAGTTTTGAAGAGCAATGTTAGTTATGAACTTGTAAAATAGTTATTTAAACAAAGTGTTCTTGAGAGTTAATAAATTTTGGAATACATATTATATATTTGTTATTTGCTGTGTAGCAATTTTTACACCTGGAAAATGCAATTATTAAGAACTTATTTTAACTCTTGGCATGCGGGTATACTTTGACGCCAACTTACATGTGCAGTGGGCGTTTTTTTTACTAATTACATATTTTTACATGACTTGCGTTCCAATGACAGACTGCAAGAAACGTAAAAATATGTTGCTCACATGCCAAGTGTTAAAAATGTTATTGGTCTTGTTGGTACATAAATTTTATAAAACGGTAAGTTCTACGATTGAAAAGTATTTGGATAATATTTTGTCAAGTATAATTGGTGAATTTCCTATTTGTTTCTTTATGTTTATTTAATTATTGAAATATTTATGAATATCAAGTATTTACTTAAGTATGTAAAAATGTGAATGCTGCTGAGACTTGTGTCATAATGAATAACTAAAAACATATGCCTTTTCACAAAATTACTGAAACAACTATCTTAAATTATTAACATGAAATTAAATCAAAAATATTAATTTAAATTTATCACTTTATTAAGATATAGGCTTTCTTCATAATATATACTTCTGAACTGCCTAGAGCCACCAAATGTTTAAACCACTACTAAATAGGATTATAAAACAAATGGTGAGCGACAACAATTATATGGTTATCCTTCCTTTTTTTCAGCAGATTATATTGTGGCAACTTTATTAAATCTAGTTTTTTGTGCACATATTTGAAAACTGCTAATATATTGTAAGAAATTGAATTTTGCTTTTTTGCCATGACCACTTACTCTGGCGAATTGTGGCAAAATGTTTTTCTTTGGCAAAAAAAAAATTCTTTGGCTTAAAATTTGATATAATGAGTCTACAATATGCATTTTTAAATTCATCTATCTAGCTATATCTAGCTAATCATCTATCTAGCTTCATATATCTATAGCTGCTTGTAATGGGTGAATAGAATTCCCATCCACAAATTTAATCCTAATTTTGATAGAAATGTGTGAATTGGTGAAAAGGTAACAATTCAAATTCCATGCTTGTAGCAAAGGCCTGTTTCATTGCATGTTTGAAGCATGGTTATAAACAAACTGATAAACATAATATCAAAAATAATTTTCAAATGTGGGGATAGCTGATGCATAAAATTTCTTCAAAATACTGACAACATCAAATGTTTTGATAGCTATATCCTCTCTCTGGGGACATCTCATTTATGAAAAAAGACCAATAAATAATTTCAATGGAATATTCAAGAACTTTTTATTGCAGTTTTTTTAAAAAATGAAATGTAGTCATAAATGCAAAATACTAGTTTTGGTTCAAATACTGTTATGATAAAAAGAGAGCAATAAATTGACTAAATATTAGGGAAAACATGAGATTGCATTAAAATCAGATTTCTGTTTACATAATCTCAGGCCAAAATCAAAAATATTCATTTTGAAAATCGGTTTTTAATGCAGAGAAAATTAGAAACAAAATTCTATTCTGATAAAACTTACTTTCTGTCAAATCAGATTTCAAATAAACTAATTATTTCTGTTCTTGATCATGAAAGAATAAATAATTTAAAAGACACAACCTTGCCTCTACCGTTACAAAAACTATCTTGATACTCAATAACTTGTTTCTTCCTAGATAGCTACCTAATCGATGGGTCCAGGACTTTACGCAAAATGGGAGTGGGCGTACGAGACAGTAAGAACTAAGCATTTGGAGACCTTTCTCATCTTTTAGAATGAATATAACTTTTGCAGTTTCACAAGTTTTTTAGAAAATACCAGTGTCTGGAATCTTTGTTACCACCAAAGGTTTCAATATTTTTTTTTTTTTAAATCTCCAGCCTTCCAACATTGAGCACCAGACATTTTAGTTTTCCTTTAACAAGATACAATATATTTATTTATTACTGTGAACTCTAAATAATGTAAATTCTACCATACACTTGTCAACATTAAATTAATTGTCTTTTAGTATTGGGAAATGATTCTGAATTGAAGTCATTTTTTTTAATGGCCATCTCAATGTCAGTGTTCCATACATTCTGAAACTCAAGTGCAAAAAAAAAAAAAAAAATCACAATCTTAAATCCTAACCATTATTACTATTCACTCAATCTCAATTCATTTAATTAGAAGTATTTGAAAAATTATATCTCGTCGGTAGCGTTGAAATTGTTAAAAAACAATGCCAAAGTATTATTAACTCAGTTTCAATACCTGGAGCCATACAGCTATTTTTTTTAATACTAGTTGGTACCCGGCACGTTGTTGCCGCCGAAAAAAATAATATTAAGTGCAATCCATCAATACTTTGGCAATATTTTATCAAAATAAGACGAACGGCACGATTGTATGTAAAAGACGAACAAACATTCATTTTTATGTATTAGATTTGTGTATTCTTTCAGAATTATAAAATTTGGCGTTCTTTCGGAATGGTAATGAAAGAAAGTATTTCTTTGATCTCGTAACTCTTTTCATATTCCTTCCAGATTCTCGAATTTAATTTTAGAAAGTGTGATTAAAATATTTTCTTTTAAAATGGATTGAACATAAAAAATATATTTGTACCATAAAAACTTCAATGTAGTTGAAACGATAATTTTTGAAATTTAAGAGGGTGCAAAATTATTTGTACTACAGTATTTTCGGTAGTTTACTTCGAAAAATGCTACCATTTAATTGAAATTTAAAACTCCCAGGGTTGGTCTCCCAAAAACTGTCTAGCATCATCTGTGATAAAGTTTTTACATCTGAGAATAACTTGCATGGCATTTGTGTGCAATAGTTATACAATATTAACTTTTAACTTGGCTTTAGCGTTTTTACAGAACCTACTGTCCCCTCGGCTAGTTATTTCGTCCTTGGCAAATAGACGAAGCTGAGATTCAATTTCTTTAAATAATTGCACCATCCCTTAGGCAATCAGCTGACCCAGTTTCATCGCCATCGGATGAGAGGTTTAGGAAAGCATAGGAGACTCATTTTTATTTGTGTAACCTTCAATCGGTTGCGCCCCTTCTGGTCACTTTGAAGTTTCGAAAGAGAGCAGAATTCCTTTCCTCCGTTGTATGTTGAGAAAAAGCGTGACAGAATTCCTTACAACAACAACGGCATGACTTCATTAGTACGCATTTCTTATGAAATCGCACCCTTAAATAATTAAGTATAATCGACACGAGAGAAATATCAAAAAACCAGATTACCTTAACATGATATTCCCAAAGCTAATCGAGGTATTTACATAAAAATGTCAGCGTGTATTTTAAATAATACGTGCAATGAAACGAATCAAAAGTTGTATTTTTGAAATACTTTTTTTTCCCGTCGCTGTTTTGTGAAAAATTGTTTTAAATTTATGGAAAAAAATGCATATATATGTGTATATTTTGTCCCATCACTTCTTTGCCTCTCAAGATTTGTTTGAGCTTTTGGTTCGTTTCATTCATCATCATATTCTATATCTTGTGTGCAAAGAAAAATAATTTTGCTGAAGTACAATTTTGTGTAGAGTGCAGACCCTTTTGGTTCATTTTCCAATTTTTCAAAAATTTTACTTCGAACGCAGTTGGATACCTTAAGCGAAATATCTGAGACCTTTGCAAAATGTATTATCGAATTTTCTGTTACTTTAAAGTCTTAATGTTTTGAAATGAGACCCCCCCCCCCCCCAGAATTCCAAATAATGGGGAATGTAATAAAAATATGCGGTTCGATGGCAGTTTCTTTTGTTTTTGCTAGTTTATTATGTATATTTATATGAGGCGATTATATATATATATATATATATATATACTATAAATTATTCCAATTCATGCACATCAAGAATAAAACTTTACTTCAAAATATTTATGTATTGATTAGAAATGTTATTTGTTAAGCTCTCGCTCATGCTCCAGTGGCGGATTTTGACAACATGTGGTCACAGACGCTAAATTATTTTTAGAATTAAAAATTATATTAGAAACTTTTTATTTCCTTTACCCGATTTTCTTTTCATTTAAAAGTACTTCAGAATGAATCCGAAAGATCGATTCATTAATAATATTTAATTTCAAACACATCTCGAACAAAGAAAACAAACAGAATCGTTTGAAATAATCGGTCTCAATGCTGCTAACCCTAACCTCATTTCTGTTGACGGGAAAAAACTGAAGCCTTACTGATCTTTGGCGGGATTCGGCCTCACCTTTTTAGCACGAAAGTGAGTTTTTAATGAATATAAACTGAACCGGAATAAAAAGTAGCCTATGTTCTTCTATTCCTGACTCTAATCATAATCTGTCTTTGTGCTGGATTTCATTCCGTTCAGCTGCTTTTGCGTGCTGGAGTAACAAACATCCAAACTTTCGCATTTATAACATTAGTATAGATAAAATATCAAAAAAATATTAAGATCAGCGAAAAATTGTAAAAGATTAATTTAACATCACTGAAAAGCTAAATATTTCAATGTTAAATATAATGCATAAATATAAAAATAATACATATTGTTCGATAATGGATTCTAAAACCCTTTTGCGCATGTGCTAGGATGTGTTTAATTTGTCAAAATAGGAGTGAGAGGAACAAAGAAAGGGGACGATTTTTACATATAGCAATAAAACAAACTCTTATTATTGGCGGATTGAATTAAAATAATGGTCGGAAACGACACGATACTCACATAAACATTTGAACAAAAGAGTATCCTGTAGGGCGAAAATCAAGGTCAAAGAATATCGAATAACTCCGAAACTGCACTCAACCTTCCGCGTCTCTTCCGAATTCCGGAAATCCATCCATCCAAACTTTCACTTTTATATCATTAGTATGGATGTCAAATAGATAAAAAAAATTGCACCTTTTTTTTAAAAAAATAAAAATGTTGCCATAAAAGATGAAAATGACGGTTCTATTCAGTAACTATTAGGAGAAATCAATACTGCTTACATTCTTTCCAAACTCTGAATTTTGAAACTCTGGCCGGAGGATTAGGCAGCATAACACTCAGAGAAATGTTAAATAGTTCTTAAAAATATTTTCTTGTTGAAGGAAAACTGCTTATTTAAATATCTTTCTCCAACCCATCTATTGGATGTTTCGGAAATCGTAGTTGCAACATGTTAATTTTTAGTAAAAATGCATATTAAAAATAATTAAATTGCTAGAACTAGTTTAAATAACAATTTTCGCCAATAACAGCCACTAAACATCGGTGATCACTTTTGTATAAGAGATATGTTACGTCCGGGTCACCAATTTGGTGATAGTGTTGGCTGGAATAGTGCCTGCAGTTGAATTCCGCCAAGGATCGAACTCGCGATCTTCCGATTTTCAGTCGAGTCACATATCCCCTATGCAAAAGTGATCACCGGTGTGTAGTGGCTATTACTGGCTTATCAAGATAACACTACAATACCCCCCCCCCCTCCAGTGAGTCTTCAGAGAAACGAACAATTTTATAGCGCCAAACGTTGTGGCGAGCGAGAAGGGTGTTTCGGTAGCGCCAAGCGTTATGGCGAGCGAAGAGTGTGTTCATTGTCTTGGTCACCAATTTGGCGTGTTCTATTGTAATGTCACGCCAATAGAGATATTGAACTCCACCACGGATCGAACTCGCGACCTTGTGATTTGCTGCTATACAAAAGTGATCACCGATGTTTAGTGACTTACTGGCTTATTAAGATGCCACCACAGTTTAAATAATACTTATTTTAAATTTATATATTAAATAAATTATAATTAAATTATATATTATTAAATTTATTTTGGCTAAAAATAATAATTGAAAATTACTTAATACACTAAATTTATTTAAATATTATTGTGTAACTTAAATATTTTTCGGTAAAAGAACTTCTAAACAAAAAATTGTTGAAATAACAGAAATTTTCTTACACTAACTAATAAAGACATAATTATGAAGGGGAAAAAACCTGTGTCATTTCATAAAGGTATACAGGTGGAGCAATATAGTATTGAAATTATTACTTTAAAATTTGATTCAGATGTTGCTTATTTATGTAAAACCATACAGCTGTGAATTCAAGAATATTAAAAATAAACTACCGCTACAATTATGAGAGAAAAGCAAATAAACAGTATTAAAGTGCTATTTTGGTGATAGTTTTAACACCAAAAAATTTGTAATAAATAATTATAAATTTAACAAATGGCAAACATTTCAAGACTTTAAATTTAAGATAAGCTAATAAAACTATCACTGTGACTGAAAGGGAGACAAGATTTTAATTTTGTCTGGGTAGACAATGAAAATCAATAAATCATGCCAATTTAGCTTAAAGCACATTGAATGACATCAATCGACACGATTTACACGGGCACAGAAATATTTAGAACAATAACATTTAATATGCTTGAATTAAATTATTACTCGGGGACTACATCATGCTTTACGCTCGCCTCAAAGACAAGGACTGATTGCTCATGGCAACGGCCGATAGAGGGCCGAGGAAAACAGTTACGGTTACATCACTTATAAAGTTTTAAATGGTATAATTACTAAACACAACAATGCATGCCAAATTATTTTTAAGTATTTGTTTTTATTTTTATATGAATAACCTGTCCTGTTATCTAATACTATAATACGAGGAATGGTTGCCAAGTTGAAAATCGCCCCAGAATTAATAAACTCCGGTAAACTTGGGGGTCTGGGATTTTTGGCCACGAGGAATCGATTGGCGCCGGTTTTGAAGCGCTACGGTCGAGCAGTTCGGAGTTACAGATAGGATATTTCCAAACTTTATTAGTTCGCCATAATGGCTACTTAAATTTTCAAGCGGTAACGTGCTGCCATCTATAGCCAATATGGCGAAATAATAAAGTTTTATGTTTATGCTGTTATAGGTTTATAATATGTTTCTTATGTATGTATATATGTTTGGTTTTTCTAAATAAATTTGTCAAAAATATTGAACTTCAACACACTTCAATCTTTATCTTTACTTTACCTTTGTATAGAATAGTTCCCTTTCCAAACTCTAACTTTGTTTAGAATTGTTTACAATGGTGCACTTTAACCGGTTATCTTTTCACCAATGGTTTCACAAATTTTCTTATGGCATGTGTTGTTGGCTACTTGCAACCTTCATAAGGTTTTTCCCTTTTTCAATTCAAAGAACGACACTTCAATTAATTAAATCATTTATTTTTAATTGCGCTTCGAATAAGCAACCGATAAAGAGCAAGTCGAAAAGCCAACTGCTAGTCTGGTTAGCTAAAACGCCAACCTTACAATATTTCGCCAATCTGGCGCCAACATACCGGCCGCCCCTGCCATGTTGCAAACATGGCGAAAGCAACTGTAATATAACAATTTCTAAACATTACATCATCAGATACAACTACAAATATCAAATAAATGTTAAACATTGAACATTTTAAAGAGTTCATAATTTCAAGTGTATCTTCACAAATGGCATAAGACCATTTTTAAATTATAACAATTTGAAGTAAACATGAAAATATCAGTTTTATAAAGTTAAATACAGATAAAATACAACTAAAGTACTTAAAATACAGAATTGGACAAAGGTAAAATACAAATATTTGAAATTCCACGCTTAAGAACTCCCTGGGGGGTTTTAATCCGAACAACCCGAACCTTTCCATCGTTTCCTGGAATTACTTCCTGAATTCTACCTATAATCCAGGAACAAAGGGGCAATTTATCTTGTTTTACTAGTACCATATCACCTATTTTTACGTTATTTTTTTCGAATAGCCACTTGCTTCTTTGCTGTAGGTTATTTAAGTAATCCCTAGACCATCTGTTCCAAATAATTTGATTTAGTTTCGTAATTTTGTTCCAGTTAGATAACCTATTATCTGAAGTATCTAATAAACAAGGTTCCGGAATAGAGTTAATAGCTCGACCAATTAAGAAATGTCCTGGGGTCAAACATTCGAAATCGTTAGGATCAGAAGACAAAGGAAGCATGGGTCTACTATTTAAAATACCCTCTATTTGATTCATAACAGTTAAAAATTCTTTTATGGTTAATTTCGAATTTCCAACGACTCTCCTAAAATGATATTTAAACGACTTGACTCCTGCCTCCCAGATCCCCCCAAAATTTGGCGATCCCGGAGGCAAGAATTTCCAGCTAATAGATTCAGTTGATAAATATGTGGCGACTTCCTCCGATCTAAAGAGACTACATAATTTCTTCAGCTCGGAGTTAGCACCAACAAAATTTGTAGCATTATCAGAAAAAATGGCTGAACAAAGACCTCTTCTAGAGAAGAATCTCTTTAATGATGCAATTAAAAGCGTTAGATGTCAAGTCTGTGACGATTTCAAAGTGAACAGCACGGGTTACAAAACAAACAAAAATGACAACATATATCTTATTAAATGTACCTTTACGCTGATTTTTGTACCTTATAAAAAAAGGTCCACACAAATCAATGCCTGTGTTAGCAAAAGGAGGACTAGCAACAACTCTTTCCTTTGGGAGTGAAGCCATGATTTGCTGTTCAGTTTTGGGTTTATTTTTGAAGCATATTACACAGCCATGAACAACCCTACGGGCATTATTTCTACCATTTAACGGCCAAAATTCCTGTCGTACACAATGAAGCAGGGTTTGTGAACCAACATGTAGATTTTTTAAATGAAAATGCAACAAAATAATAAAAGTTAATTTGTGATTTCTAGGAAGGAGAATAGGGTGTTTCTGTGAATAGCTCAAATCTGAATTAGTAACTCTACCTCCGACACTCACTATTCCTTTGATGTCAAGAAAAGGATTCAAATTCCCTATATGACTATCTTTCAATTTTTCTGCATTTTTTAATGCTTTAATCTCCCTTTCAAATACAATACCTTGGACAAATCTTACCAATGCTAATTTACCATCTTCCAATTCTTTTGGAAGCAGGGATCCCCAAATCTTTGGTCCTTGTTGACAATTGGAAATAAACCTATAAATAAAACTAAATATACGAATTAATTTCACAAAACTATTAGAAAGATTAAAAATAGAATTAATAAAGTCTAATTGAGAAGTCACAGTCATGGTGACAACTGGCAATTTCTTTAGTTCTGCCATAAACAGTTCACTGTCAGGATTATTTATGGTCTGTCCCTCAGGAAGATAAATATCTATATTTGGAGGTCCATTAAACCATAAGCCCAGTGACTGTAGCTCATTTGGATATACACCTCTTGAAACCAAGTCTGCAGGATTCCACTCTGATGGTATGTGCTTCCACTGCATATTTTTAGACAATTCTTGTATTTTTGAGACACGATTACCCACAAAAGTCTTCAATTGATAAGCAGGGGAATTGATCCAGGCCAAAGCGATTGTAGAGTCAGTAAACAAGATGACTTTATGTATATCAATTTTTAATGAATTGATAATTTTATGCACCAAATTAACAAGCAAAAGACAGGAACAAAGCTCTAATCGTGGCACTGTGATAGTTTTCAATGGTGCTACTCGAGACTTGCTTGCCAAAAGGTTTAAAGTTGAACTGGATGAATGTGGGTGCAAATAAACAACACCACCGTAAGCAGAAGTAGATGCATCGGCAAAACCAAAAATTGAGATTTCCTCTTTCGATGATTTCAGAATGTATCTTGGTATTTCAATACTTTCCAGACTCTTTAGGCTAGACACAATTTTTAACCATTCACCAGCTAATGCATCTGGAAGTTCGTCATCCCAATTAAAGTTATGAATCCAAAGCCTTTGAAGTAGGATTTTGGCTTTTACAATTACTGGCCCAAGGAAACCAATCGGGTCATACAACCTCGCAATAACCGACAGTACCTCTCGTTTAGTAAAAGTCGAACACTCCTTTAACGAGACTCTAAAGGTAAATGCATCTGGTTCAGGCAACCAAATTATACCCAGAGTTTTACTAGGTTCATTGGAATTAAAAAAAACTTCTTTCGATTGAAAATCCTCAATCAAAACTCTAGAGTTCGAATTCCACTTATGTAGATGCATGCCGCAACTTTCCAAGATTTTAATTAGTTGATTCTTTAATTCAACTGCCGAATCTAGACTAGACGTACCCGTAACGATATCATCCATGTAGACATCAGAAAGGAGTACCTCTGAAGCCAATGGAAAGTTTAGCCTTTCATCTTTAGCCAACTGTTTCAAAGTACGAATAGCAAGAAACGGGGCGCATCTCGTGCCATACGTAACAGTGTTCATTCTAAAAACGGTGGGATGATCATCTCCTTTCTCTTTCCACAATATTCGCAATAAATCTCGTTGAGATGGGTCAATTAAGATTTGACGAAACATCTTGGTTATATCCGCAGTCAGTGCAATTTTATGTTTACGAAACCGAAGAATTAATTCAAAACAATCTTCCCTAACCTCACCAGAAAGTAAAATGTCATTTAAACTATGACCTGATGTTGTGGGCGATGATGCATTAAAGACAACCCTGAGTTTCGTTGATGTTTTTTCTGGCTTAAAAATTCCATGATGGGGCATATAGTAACTGACAGGATTAGAAAATTCAGTCTTAACTCTCTCCATATGGTTCAGATTTTCATATTCCTTAATGAATTCTGTATAAAGTTCCTTAAGAACAGGATTCCTATTTAGTTTTTTAATGGTTTGATTTAATTGTTTCTCGGCAATATTTCGTGAATCACCAAGGGAATGAATCCCCTTTTCGCAGACAGGCATTTGAACAACATATCTGCCGCTATCATTCCGCCTATGTGTTTTTTGAAAATGAGATTCGCAAAATTCCTCTTCTGGAGTCAGAATCCGGTTAATTACCACCTCTTCAATTTCCCAAAATTTTTTAATGCAATCGTTTAAATCTAGGTTTTTATCATTAGAAACCAATCCACAATAGGTTTTGGAGCTTTCAGTTTCAAGAACACCACTAGCAATAAATCCAAAAACAGAATCCCGAAATGCTAAATCTTTAGAACAGTAATGTTTCCTTTCTTTAATAATTGCAAAAAAGTGCTCTGCTCCGAGAAGTATATCTATTTTACCCGGTTTGTCAAAATCCGGATCTGCAAGCAAATATCGATCGGGAATATCAAGATCCTCTACTTTAAGTTCAGCAGAAGGAACGAAATCAGTTATTTTATCAATTACTAAAAGGTTCACTTGCGTTGAAAATGATGAATTACTATTCGAAATCGTAGTACTTGATTTAAGAGTGACTGTCTTTTCACTTCCATTCAAACCTCCTATCAACATATTTATTTTCTCTTTTCGAAGCAGTAACTCATTAGCGAAAGATAAAGTTACAAAGTTCGACTGGCTCCCCGAGTCTAAAAGACAGCGTGCTTTAACAAAACAATTTTTACGATAACTCCAGACCCATACAATTGCGGTTGCCAATAAAACTGATTTATTTTTTGTTATTCCAATAGTGGAAAAGGTTTTAGCTTCGTCAGCTTCAGTGTTTTGGATACTTTTATTTATTTCATTAGAAGGCGACGATAGACGAGGAACATCTGGGTGAGTAACTGTTGGAATCGCCTCAACTGGCGAGTTTATCCCCGCCTGGCGAGAATGTTCCTGATTTCGATGCAACAAATAATTATGTTTATTTTGACAGAAACGACAGCTATATTTTGAAGGACAGGAGTTAAGCTTATGAGAAGAATTTAGGCAGTTTATACAAAGTTTGAGTCTCTTTACGACATCGAATCTTTGTTGTGAAGTCATATTCAAAATCGAGGAACAATTATACAGTTTATGAAGTCCCTTACACAGCAAACATGTAACAGTTTCAGACTTCAGAACGAAATTTTTATTTTTATTCACATTTGGTGTAATTCGCATTTTAATATTAGTTTGTACCTGACCTCTTTGCAAATTCTCTAAAGTTTGACATCGTTTTTGAAGAAATTCTAAAAATGCATCCCATTTAGGCAAATCTGTAGTTGTTAAACTCATTTCAAACAATTTTCGAGTTTCTTTATCCAATTTTTGAACTACTACATTAAGTAGAATTTGGCATGAAAGCTCATTAGTTTCTAATTTCATTAATTTCAAACCTCTTAAGCTTTTATTTAAGGTATCGATAAGATTTCTCAAATCCCTAAATGATTCCACTAAGATTTTATCAAAATTCAGGATGCTTGCAATATGATTGTTTACATTCATACGCTTATTTTCAAACCTTTCTATTAAAATATTCATCAAAGATTCAAAACTATCCTCAGGTGTTTCAATAAACTTTACATCACCCTTTAAAACAGAACGCAAATAAAACAGCTTCTGTGTACCATCTAATGAAATGTTATTAGTAATTAAACTATCAAACTGCAGTTTAAAGTTATTCCAATTTTCCAATCTGCCGTCAAAAAATGGCAGCGTGATATCAGGTAATTTTACATTTACTTTATTCGAAACAATTTTATCAGTATTTAATATTGAAATAAATCTTTGTAAACTCACCCGAATATCTTCAAGCTGTTCTTCAATTGCATCGAATTGCAGCTGATGTTCATCCAAATCATCGTCTTTTAAAAGTGCATAGTATTCCAATTTCAAATTCTCGATATTTTGCGACAATTCTTCCACTCCACTTAAACGGCTTCTAAGTTCGACATCATCCGACGATTCGGCTTTTTCCTCCAGGAACTTCTGAATTCTGGTTATTTTACTTTTATAACCAGCTCTACTACGATTTAATTTTTTCAAATCATCAGTATACTGCTCCATTGTACGAACAGTTTTCGAAAATCCAAATGTTCTTCTAGAATTCTAATTCCAATTTTTTTTTTTTTTCAATTAATTAAAGTTGAAACCAAAGGTTCTCCGGCTCGACGGACCACACTGTTGTTGGCTACTTGCAACCTTCATAAGGTTTTTCCCTTTTTCAATTCAAAGAACGACACTTCAATTAATTAAATCATTTATTTTTAATTGCGCTTCGAATAAGCAACCGATAAAGAGCAAGTCGAAAAGCCAACTGCTAGTCTGGTTAGCTAAAACGCCAACCTTACAATATTTCGCCAATCTGGCGCCAACAGCATGTATTGTTTTGATAAATCACAATTGAAAATTTAAATCTTCGAGTTAGCTTCGATACCTATTTTCTCCGAGCGGAGCTCGGTCACCCGCTGGTGTTTATTAAACTTATAACTTAAATGATAGCTTTAAAAGATTCGTAGAATTAAATTTATTAAATAGAAAAAGAGTTAATATGTATCAAATGAGCATGTAATGAATAAATATTTCCCCGATTTATACCAAAATTACAGTATTTGTTTTAATAATCCTGCAGGAAGGAGTAAAATCATGTTATTTCCGGCAGTTGAAATTATTATACTAGACAAGAAATGATCACGACGTATTGATCCAAAAATAAGGACAAACTTTAAAAATGAATCAATCGAAAATGAATAAAAATAAAGAGATGCGGTTTACACTAAACGGATGAAAAATGAACCCGGTTTTGTGTTCCAACGAAACAAAAATAGTTCTGTTTGAGACCAACAGATGGCTCTGTCGGATTTCTGATGTAGGATTATGTAAAGCAACAAGCGATATAAAAAGAAGAAACTTCAGCAGATAATAGTAGTCTAAGCTTATATGCATCGAAATACTATCCATAGTTGAGAAAGCCCTCTTATTTAAACAGTATTATAAGAATTCGGTACGTACCACTGCGATATTGCGAGCATATCAGTACATGAATGGTATGCGCGATAGCAAAGAACCGATAACGTCTTCTGTTGTTGTTGTCGTCTAATGTCACTTGGTCATACGAAGCCGAATGAGCGGAGCTCTTTCGAATGAAGGCAGAGGTGCGCGGTTTCGTTGTGAACGATCACCGTTTAGGTGAAAGGACGACTTGGCTCGAACACACACGACACAACCCTTTTCAGGGGGGCTCCTTCATCCATCCGCAAGTCAGAATTGAGATCCCAATCAGAGACCGACTCATGCCAGATTCAGTACTCCCAGATGTTATGGGAACTTGGAGGTAGGGATGACGAATATTTTCAGAACGGTTATTACGTCACCAATATCAGAAAGTCACAGATACCAGTGATCAATACTTTTCATTGAGAGGTGTGATTCAAATCACACCATGGTAAGGGTGTGATTCAAATCGCACCCTTACCATGATCGTATCGTATTGTTGATATTTCAACTACAGCTCTTGCAATCACAATAGAAAGTTACAATAGATACGATCTATCCAATAGAAGCTCTCAAACAGAATTCAGTTATTCATAGGGATAGGGAAAGTCCCTTACACAATGATGCATTTCTTGGAACAGACCTCCCACTAATAGTTCTGGTGGGGCGGGCAACGGAGCCTATTGTTCACATGTAGACACGTTTCTCCTTTCACAAACAGTCGTAGTTCTGAGCTGTTCAGGTCTTATCGCAAGATAATGACTATTGTTGGAAGCAGTTGCGCGGCTGATCTTATTGTACGAAAACAAGATTTCTTTCGCACTCAAGTCTCCGCAGGAAGATTTTTAAAAAAAAATTACTGGTATTTAACACTTTTATCGATTTAATGATATCGAAATTTCATATTTGATACCATTAAATCGATATAAACACCATAATTACTATATTTTCATGATTGTAATCATTTGATATTCGTATAATTAAATTTTTTGTGCTTAATTAGCATGAGAATACCGTTGCTCGGAATGATAGCTCGTGTTTCTTAAAGCTGTTTTAAAACTAAATGGGATATTTTTAATAAATTGCTAATGATAAATTTTTCCTCGTGAATTTTTTGAAACATCTTTGACAATACAGAAATTCATCCAAATGTGTGTGTGTATATAGATATATAAAATTTGTAACAGAAAATCTAAATGCTGGCGTCACGTATATATCAATACTTTTGTTTACATAACATCAATTTTATCAATAAATTGATTTGAATTTTTGATTAATTTTGTTAGGAACGTTAAGAGACTGGTAACATCGCAAAAGTCTTTAACACCTTAAACTCTTTTTTTTAAAAGTTTATTAAAGAACATATATTTCTTAGATAAAGCAACAGATTTATAAAATCTTTTTTTCTAAAAAAAGGAATTTCAAAGGTTCTGTATTTATTTTACAATATTTTGAAGCATTTTTTTTGTTGATTTGCAAATGAGAATATTCATTAAAGGATAAAACTGTGTGAATAAGTGAGATAGATGTATCTTGTGTAAAGTGCAGCAGGAGTTATAATTCCATGTCTCTATGTACATTCTAATGCAAAATAATCCAGATAAATGCTTCAAAGATGCGTGGGCAATAATTTACTTTTGAATATTCAAAAGTATAGCATTCATAATTATGCCTTGAAATAACAATCTGTTGTTTACTCGTATCAAATAAAGAATTATATATTACTTCACTCATATTTTATTACTGATAGGGGTGTTACTTATGAAACGAAACTACAACTGCACATGTAAGTAGTAACAGGGGCAGTAACAACCTTAAAATTTGCAGGTTCCAAACTGGAAAGCATTTTTTATCAGTACTTTATTATAATAATTAAAAGCAATCTAACAGTCTAATACTACCATTTATCTTTGCAATTAAGGTAAAGATCAATGATAGTGTTTACATCTCTACTTTCTCTTATGGTTATGTTTATGCAGTGCAGCGTATCCGTCTTTCTTTATACTGTTAAATAGAATCAAGTATGCATGAAGCACATCTTCCTATCCAATTAGATTGGAGCGAAAATTGGATACATGTTTGTAATAATGATGTCAAAGCAAAGCAATTTCATTTATCCATTTTTTTAAATGATTAATCAAACTCTCATGAATAGACAGACTGACGGATAATCACTCCTTTTACAAATTATATTAAAAAATTTAATACAATTATATATTTTGATAAAATTACAGGATATATTTAACTTATCTAGTTGCTTTTGTTTTTAGGTATCATGTTCACTTATAACCGATTCTGCAAATTTTTAGTTTATATTTAAAATTTTGACCAACAGATATGTCATCAATGATCACCTGTTCTCCGTACTTTTTAAAAGAAAATTTTAGACATTATAAACTTACCTAAATTTATGTGGAATAAAATACTCTTGCATAATATTTTAAAAGTGGTGGAAATAAACGAGAGAAAAAGTTGCGGTAAAATGTCGATTGTTTTAAGTTGTATTAAGATTTTAAAATCACTAGAAAAGTATGCAACAAAAATAAATTCTGGATAAATATATTTGATATGCATTTACATTGGTACAATTCATAAGGTTTTGAGTTGTATATTTCATTACTTCATTTAAAAACGAAAATGTAATTATTTTTTAATAGAGAATAATGATTATAAACAATATTGAATTCTGATAAAACAGCTACGAGATGTTTTAGGGCCTGGATAATTAATATCTAAATGGCTAATTATGAGACTCTAATACATTTTTTTTACCTGTCCAACCAATTTTCTGACTAATTTTTGCTAAAAATACCCAGCAAAAGTTAAGAAAACAATTCTCCGTGCAACGATTCGCAAAATGATGTTATCAACTGTCGGGGTTTGACTAAACAGAACAATCTTCTCATTCACTATTCTTAGAATCCCTTAGACTTTGAAGTAGAGCACAATAAACGAAAGCGATAAGATTTGACTTGAATGAGCCTGTCCTACCCTTATGGACTCTTGACCTCTTGTAAATTTGAGGGAACACAAAAACTCGTTTGCAGTGCTTCTCGTTTGAAAAACCGATGCGTTTTTGACACAGGTTTCGCATTCCTAGCTTTTCAGAAGTTTCACATGTAGAATGAAACCTTCCAGATCGAAGATGGTAGTCTAATTAAAAGAAATCTCCATGAATCTCATGGCATCTACATAATTTTCAATAAAAAAAGGATCTCTTTTACAGAATTTTTTAAATAATAAATCGGACAATAATTTAATTTAATTTAACTTAACAACAAAAAAAAGAGTATCATTTAAGATATACCTGCCCTTCAAATATCCGGTTTAGTTGGTGTCAATAAATGATTAATAAAAAAATTTGAAAAAAAAAAAAGATTAAAGCAAAATATAATAAATAGAAAAAAAGTTTTTTTTTTCATTTTTTTACTACAAAAAGCTAAAAATCTTTTTTTATATTTTAAGCACAAAATTAATTAAATCATTCTTGATGACTGTCATAAAAAGCACAAAATATCGAATTATTTATTAATTTTTTTTACTGGAAAATGTCTCATTGATCGGCTGAACGTTTTTCAAGGAGTTCAATCCTCCTGAATTCTGATACAATTAGTAGACGAAACTGCATATCAATGATTGATAACCGATTGCTGCCCAAAGAAAGTAATTGGTCTTGAAATCCTACAGAGAATATCTGCTGGAAACCTGAAATTGTTTCAGACCAATGATATATGTAAAGACGCTGTTATTGCCATAAAATTTACTTGTTCTGTCATTTTCGGTTTCGCTTATAAGTTTAAATAGAGATGTGAATTTTCAAGCTTATTATTTCTATTACTTAGTACTGTTTATTCAAAAAAAAAAAAAAAAAAAAAAAAATTAAAAGAAAAAAAAGGAAATTTTTTTTACACAACAATGCACGGAAAAAAAGTATTGGGATTTTGCATAATAATTAATAAAAAATTTGGGAGATTAAAAACAAAACAATGACTGTGAAATTCTTTTATAAGTTAGATTCGTAAGACATTTGGAATTATTTTTTGTTTATGGAATACTATGAAGTGTTAGAAATGATGCCTTCTTAAATGAATAACTTTTTTAAATCAATTTTTCATATAGAATTAAAAAGTCAATTTTTCTATAAGAATTAAGATTTAAAATGTGAAAGCAGTAGAAAAGTATTATTTAAAGTAAAATTTCGTCCGGCCACTTTTCCCTCCCCCCCCTTTTTTAAGTGTGTTAAATATGAAACAAAGCAACGTTTCAAAATGCTTGCTGATTGAAAGCGGCGTGTGGATAAAAGGTTTACGAAAAATCAGCAGATGATTTGAACTTGGGAGGTTCGTCCTTTATTCGCCCTTCCCCTGAATTACTGGGCCCCTTACCACCTTTTATGACTCGACTTCCGGGAAAAAACACTATCTGAAAAGAAGGATCAGTATCTTACGCTTAAATAGGCAATTACTAAACACACGTGAAGACCAATATGTTTTTCCCTCACCAATTTTTCTGATATTTGCAGTTTTATTTTGTTTTCGCCTTTTCAAGTTTTTGTTTGAAATAAAAAAAAAAATGTTACCAGAATAATCTTATTTATTGTTAACCACATCTTAAATTGATAATTTTTTAAGAATGTCTTAAAAACTGCTGCAGATATATTCGATTCACAAATCTTGATAATGATTATTGTAGATTTAAATTTAAAATATAACTTAGATGACTTAGTGTAAAAAAAATTAATCAAGCTAAAATGCAAGATTTATGGAGACTATACGATTTTATGCAAAAAAGAGAGTTAATAAAGCAGTCTTAAAAAATGTATTTAAATGATAGATAGATACTTATTAATAATAGTATTTGTTGCTTGTAATATGATGCCATTGCATATATTCTAGAAGTTCCGATTGAATGTTGCCTCAAATGTTTTCAAATGCTTTAAATCACACTAGAAAGATTACTTAAAGCAAATGTCTACACATTAAAACTGGGAATTTAACCTATGGAAAAATTGTGAAAAAAGCTAAACTCCTAAGCGCTTCTACAATAAACTTGTAGAATAAAGCTGTAGAATAAGGTTATTAATGAAAAAAAATTTAAATATTTAATAAGGTCTTATTTTAATGAAGAAGCAAACATACTATTCGCAGCATTTTAGTAAATATTATAAAACAATGTGGTTAGTAAAAATTAATAAAAACGCAGAGCAAATAATTAAGATTTTTATTCATTAACGGTTATAAAATATTCTAATAATGCAATTTTTTCGGTACTATGAAATTAAATCAGCTCTATTTATTCTTAAAAATGCACACACAGACACATAAGACAACTGATAGAAGTTTTTAATAGTAGAGCAAAACATAATATCACCCCATATAAAAATTATACAAATACATACACATCTTTTGTTTGTTTATTTGTTTCAAGAATTAAATATTTACACCTAATTTCGGGAAATAATTTTTAGAATCCAATATCATAACAATGCTTTATTTCGCTTAAATATTTTTTTAAAAAAATTCCCGAGATGGGCCGCACTTATTAACAACCCGAACCGTATCAAGAAAAAATTATATATACCTCTGGGTGGTTAAATAATCTGAGTATGGCTTTTCTAAAATTTATCTCTATTCCACAAAAGATTACTTAAAAAAATAGTACTTTAAAAAAATAAATGGGCTTTTTTAACTCCTTTCTTCCCAGCTGTGGGGGGTTAATCACTTAGGGGGGGGAATGGGTTTCTAAACAATTTCTTTATCTTATCTTCCTCACTTACAACGTCATCCCCCCATTCTTTTCTCCCCAACTTTCTTATGATAGTAATCTGTTGTTTTAAGCTAAACTCTAATCCGAAAAAAGAATAATAAAAGAAAGAAAGACTTTAATTCGAAAAAAAGAGAAAATTCAAACGAAAGGTTGTAACAAACCTATTTCGCTGCAGTGCCAGGAACTTATCTAGTGCTGCCATCTACACGGAGGCACTCGTCGGAGCTCGGCTTCCTGGGCGAACAGTTGGTCTTATGGACTTGAGAGGCGCTGCAACACTTTTATGACCTCCCTTAGTTGTAATTGTGTTAGTCCCTTTAGTCATGTATCTTGTTTGTGTTCTTTTTGTTTTCTTTAATTGTTTTGGGTGCAAGCTAGTATTTTATGTCATTAAATATATTTGCACTAAAATGGTGTTTTTCTTGAACCCCATCCCCACAATTAAATAGC